>VXBC01007028.1:528787-564846 GCA_013399945.1 Ploceus nigricollis
CCCACCCAGCCCGTGGCTGGGCAGGGGAGGCTCCGCACTCCTCTGCTGACCGGAAGCAAAGAGAAAGTCTCTCGGGAGTTCTTGCTTTTAACCCCCTTGTGTTCTCAGAGGCGTATCCCTGTCCTCAGTGGTCACTAAAGGTGTCAGTATCCATGCTTGAACACTGATTGGTTTGACCATAACTTCCTGAAAAAACTCACTTCCCCGTCAAACGAGGGCAACTTCCTTTTTTTCTGGTTTGCTGGTCAATATATTGGACAGTTTAAATGGTCACTGAAAGACCCTGAAGTAAGTTTTTCTTTTTAAGTGACAACTAACCATTTGTTTCTGTGTTTTGTTTTTCCTCTATTTTCATGGGTTCATGGGAGGACTTTCCATTTACCCTATACCAGCCTTACCTATGTCAGTCTCTTAATTTCTAGTTCCCTTCAGAGAAATGTCTGGGTATACTCCTTCAACTGGACAATGTGACCATAGGATTGTCTGGTTTTTTTTGACAGTTTAAAACATGCACAACCATGACTCATCTTTGCAAAGCATATGGTTTCTTCTGTGTTAGGTTGTTTCACAAGTTACTTTTTATCCTATAAGATAATATAGTTTCTACCCATTTTTGTGGTATGCAATGTCAGACACAAAATGTTGTCAAATGTTGTCTACTCAAGGAGATTTATTCCTCATTTTACCCATTCAGTCCCCAGCTTTGCTGTAGTCTGCCCATCTGGTTGACCTGCAGATATATATAAAGGGTCCTTCATTCACAGGACATGTGGCCAGGTGTAGAGGTCTACCTGGGCAGATCACAACAAATTCTTTCTACTTTTTTTCTATATTCTTGAAGCATTACTAAGAAAATAAATCACACCAGAAAATTCAACACGTGTCAGATGCTGACTCTGCAGCGGACAGAGCAGGTAAAAAATCAGCTGCTGTTTAAAAGCTGAAACTCAGGAGTATGGTTGGTTTTTATTGGTCTTTTATTTATTTATTGGTTTTTATTTGTGTAGTAGAAAGCATTCAAATATCAAGTATTAAATATTTCACAACCTGTATATTACTGTATTTTGTAAAGAATCTGTTTTATAGAGTAAGATGTACCTCAGGACTTTTTCTGAAGAAACCAAAAATTTGTTTCTCAGATACTTCCATATTACTACTGTAGAAACTTTTATAATTAAAATATGTTTAGTGTCTGTGGGGAAAGTGGGATGCAACCCACATATTTGCAGGGCCGAAGGTTTGCATATTCCCTTTGTTTCAGAACACAGATTTTGAAAAGCTTAAGTATTTACTGAATAGTTTCTCCAAGCAAAGAAGCCAGCAAGACTGCAGGCAGGTAAGGAAAATAGATTTCTGCTAATAAATAATTAATCCAGTAATGCTGCTGCCCCATATACATAACCATTGTATTTATGCAAATATAATTTAGAAGGAGAAGGAGCATTTGCTTGGAGTGTGCAACATTATTGATAGCTCTGATGTTTTAGACTATTTTACTTGGAGCTGTCATTCCTGCCTTGAGTATGAGAGTGCTACTCCGTCTGATATCAGTTTCCCAATCTTGAGGGAGCTGCACTTGGCAGCCTTTGCTGTGGTACGAAAGAAGAGCAGATGACAGTATTGAGCACTGGCAGTGTGTATACTCTGGGGAAATTTGGCCCTTCAGTATATATTATTAGACATAAATACTAGAGTACTAAAATATGCCAGTACTTTAAGAGAACTGTGGCTATTTCTCATATTGAAGCAGCAATTTTGTCTGAGTCTTTGCTGATATTTTACATTCTGCAGAGGGTAAAGAGAGAGAACAAGGGTAAAATGAGATAATTAAGGATGCATGAAAACAGTTTTTTGATACCAGGGCAATGAATATTTAAGATGGGAGGTTTATATCTGATTATGGGATGGTTTTTTTAGACTTTCAGAGTAGCTCAAAGACATTCTGTACAGTGTTATCAAGTTTTTTTCTCACAATCAAGCAGGACAACAGCAACAGAAGGACAAGATATTTTTCTGCACTCTAAGTTTTAATACATTTATGTAAATAGAGTAATCTTCTTTTATTAAAGAGCAAAGAAATTTGATTCCAATTTCTTAGTGAATACAAAATAGACTTTTGAGAGTTAATAGGTTTTTGTTTAGTTACATGAACAAGATAAACCTTTTCTGTAAGCATGAGACTTGGTCTATAGCATTTGCCAAATAATGACAAATATTGCCTCCTTTAAGAGGCTGCAGCATCAGCTGTCTCACTTATCATGAAGGTAACTGCTCAACTAGATACCACTTCCTAATGCTTACAGTTCCAAATTTTTGCAAGCTGGCTGGTTTTTTATGTCAGTTCACAGAACTGGCAGTATAATCAGTGTTCTGTTCTACCAAATATTTCTAAATATTTCTTAGCTTTCAAAGAGCCCTTTTGTAATAAAAAAATGGATTTTTTTAAACAAGTAACTCCAAAGAAGAGCAGAACATTTCTGTATTTATCTAGTAAAACACACCTCCTATCCATAATTTATTGAAAGTTAAAGGAAAAAACATTGCATCACTGTACAAACAGGCAGTGTTTTCAAATAAAACCATACCCAAAGTCTCATCAAAAATGTTAATTATACCTCAGGCTCTTGACCTTGCAGAGTAAAATCTTGACAAGTATCTTTCTGAGATTTTGCAAATTAAGCCACAGCCCCATAAAACTGCGTCCAAAGTAGTTAAGAAATAAATATCCACTGTAAATCAAAAATCAGTGCTATGCTGCGTAGCAAAACCAGTGTGCCATATAGAACACTCTTTAAAATGGTAAAGATGATGATTTAAATTTAAAATCCTTCAAACCATATGAGAGATTTCTTAGCATCCTATCCTATCCTATCCTATCCTATCCTATCCTATCCTATCCTATCCTATCCTATCCTATCCTATCCTATCCTATCCTATCCTATCCTCTGTGGTTTGGGGGACCCACTACGCTGGAAAATTTCCACCTTTGTAAACATTTCTGAAAGGATGGCCTGTATGTTTGACATGTCTCAAGACAGCATAACTGAATTTTTCCAATTACTTTGCTATTTTCTTTTTTTAGGTCTTTGAAAGACCTTGAAGATCAATGCCTCAGTAAAAAAAAAAAATCAGCCTTTTAGAATGCTGTGTGCTGAGGCTTTATGTGAAAATTGGTATTTACGTGTTTAATGTAAAAGTGTCATTGATATGTTGGAGAACAGCTGAAGTAAATGTGACTGCAAGTTACTAATCAAGTGTTTTGGCGTTGTTTTATTTGATAGTAATTGTGCAGGAGAGGTGCATATATCAGTGGCTTTGTGGACTGTTCTGGCCCTGGCATGACGTAGTCTTCCTCGCCATACAGCCCTTAATGCAGTCTCAGTGAGGGAATCTTACGTTTGGTTTTCTTAGAAATGTTCCAATGCCTACATTTTGCTGACAACATTTTATAGTTGTTTACTGACGATATTTCCGCATCAGTTTAGTTTTCTGGTTTTGTGTATGTGTCCTTTATCTGTGAAGTTGGAACCATTATTATAAGACAAGGACACACACCAGGTGAATGCTATTTAATACTGTTCAGAAAATTCTGAAACAGTTAAAATTTCAAAGCTCAGACTTTTGCCTCTGAAAGCTGAAGAGGGAGAATTTTTGTATGAACTTTCAAATTTTAAAAAAATTAATTTTAAAGTCCTTAAAATCTTTAAGGTTTTATTTGCAAAGGCAAAGAAGGTAGATCTGTGCTTTAACAATTACTTGCTGCATTTTTTATTAATAATATAATAATATTAATAGTGCCAAAATAGTGAAATCTGCACTTTTGCACACATGAATGTATGTTGATGAGAGGTGTCTGATAATTGTGGCGTGCATAGCTTCATTTATATTGGTGAATGGGAAAACTCAGGTAGATGACATTGAAGCCCCTTGGGCAGCAATATTTGTTGTACATCTACAGAAAGAACATCTGTACAGGAAGAAATGGCGAGCTGCGGAAGACTTTGTCCTTCAATTTAATATAGAAGTCATTTTAGATAAAAGGCTGAAGATTTCTTTTTATTTTTAAGATTACAAATAACCAAAAGTTTTTGTTGCCCACTCCAGGAATCTTTTTTGTATTTCTAATCTATTTACCAAAGGCATTTTCAAGTGTCCTAGTTGTTATTCTGATGATGAGTCCCTGAGGTTAGAATTCTCTCTAAGTAGTTTTCTAATGCTATTTACCCAGTGTATTCCTGTCCTAATGAAAGCAGTAGGTTTTATATCAAGACATGCCAGGTTCTGGAGTTGATTATGTTCTCTGTAGGAAACTTTGAAGTAAGAAACCTGATTTATCTCCATTGAGAATGGAGAAATGAGGGAACTTACTGACACTATTAGAACACTGCAGTGTATCTGTAGGATACTTTGTGGTCTTCAGTGATAGCCCAAAAGTGCTTTTTGGTTATTGGTGTGTTTAATGACATACACAGGAAAGCAAGGAGAGACTTCACAGAGTTATTTAATGGAATAAAATAATGGTTCTAGATGGCTATGAAAGGTTAAGTATTTTTAATCAGACTCTTTTGTCAATGCTAAGCAAATAAAAGCCAATATTAAATATTCTCAGAGATAAGTCAGGCTTTGAATAATGTAACTCAATCTGAGAGTGTCAACAGCAACACTGTTTGTTGTAAGTTTTAGCAAAGTGTATTGGTTCATGATGGTCTTGGTTTTGTGGATTTTTTTAAAAAAATAATTAACCAAAATATTGAAAACTAGTTTCTTGTTCTTTAAAAAACTGTGAAATGTACTAAAATGATTTATAGTAATCTCCTGTGCTGCAGAATATGCTGCTAAAGAAATGATATTTTTCCATATGTAAGTACTGTAGAGAGGAATGGAAAAAGAATCATAGAATATCCTGAGTTGGAAGGGACCCATCAGGATCATTGAGTCCAACTCCTGGCCCTGCACAGGGTACCCCAGGGGTCACATCATGTGCCTGAGAGCATTGTCCAAACACTTCTTGAACTATGTAAGGCTTGGTGATGTGACCACATCCCTGGGGAGCCTGGAGAGTAAGCTGCATCCAGGAATTGGAAGAGCTTGAGGAAAAAGAGATCAGTGGAGCCCTTGAGGCACAGAGCAAGCAAAATATATTTTTCCTTCCCCCTCTTGGTTTGGTTTTTTTTTTTAACCAAAAAGATGTTAATTTTAATTTTGGAGAGTATCATAGTTACTAACCAGATGAAGTTTTTTTGTATTTTGCTCTAAGATTCAAAGTTTTTTGATTAATTTTAGATTTAAAAGTGCTGTTTGAGACAGAGATGCTCAAAGGAGCAGAGGATGAGAAGCGTCCCATTTCATCATGAGATAGGAATGAGTGTGGGAGACTGTCCTGTGTCCTGAGACAAAACGATCATACTTTTAATAATTCACCCTGTTAGTATTAGCTGTTTCCAAGACAGGTAACTGTCCTGATTCTATGAGCTGAATGCCAAAATCTTAGTGTATTGAACCAAGCATCTCACACACTTTGGAAAACTGGGTAGTAAAGGAGAAGCTAATCCAGAAGACAGGACTTGCACAGCTTTCCTTTGCCGGTGAAATATGTCTAGTCTCAATTAACGCACCACAGTCAAGACTGAAGATGCCTAGTGGCTCATCTTCTCCTCCAGGCAACCTCAGTCTTTCACCAGTCTTGCAATCCTGTAGTTTCCAGAGGGAAACTGCTTTGGTTGATTTGAAAGCCTCCTAATAGCTCAAAAGCCATGTATTGACCCACACAGTAGTGTAAATCACTTTCTACAAAGGACAAACTAGGTCTGTATACATGGAAGAAAGATATGATTTCATGTCTGCAGATCTCTGTTGTTCACTTGATATATCCAGCAGGAAAACCCATCTCTTCATCTGCTGCCACCCAGCCACTTAAAGGCATCTCTGCTTAGAGTCATCCATACAGGGACAGTGACCATCTGCTAAACCCTCTAGCTTCTTTGCGACTCTCTTTATGATGACAGATACATTTTAGAAGTTAAAGTGGCCTTGAGAAAAATGTAACTTTTTACAATAACTTTTTTGTTGCATGTACAGGTATTTAATATATCCATAGCTCATAGTCTAGCCATTTTAGAGAAATGTTTCTTCTGTTTTTCTTTGCTTCTTATGAATTTCATTATGCATATTTTGATGGGGAAATGCCCTCCAAAGCTGAGAGAATGTCTTCCACTCACATGGTAGATGTCCATCTGCATCTTTATGCATTATTAATGTCATAGAGTCAGGAAGGGCTTGTGGTTCTTTGTTTATAGGGAAAGAGATTGAAGTTTAAACTCTGTAAGAATTTGTCTACTTAAGGTGAACTAGGTAATGGAATATAGAAAAAGAGTTTAAAAGCTTGCTCAGCTCTTGGGATTTGGAGGTGCAGTATGGAGGTTTTCACCTCTTGCATGAATAAACCGATGTAGAAGAAATTTAAAGCATGGACAAGAAGCTTCTTCAGCACTTTAGCAATGGCAATTACAGTCAGCAGATATATTAAAGAGATCTCAAAGCAGCAGCATCTGCTGTAAACTCCCCCTTTTGCAATATTGCTACACAGCGGTCAGCACTGTCCAGTAACAGCTGATGCAAATTGCAATGAAGATTCTGTCGTATTCAGGCAAAGATCAAATTTGGTTTCTTTTATAGTAAGTCCCCATGAAGCATATCAAGATGTTATCACAGAATCACAGAACGGTTGGGGATGGGGGACACCTCTGGAGGTCACCTTGTGACCCCCTGCTCAATCACAGCCACCGAGAGCCAGCTACCCAGGCCATGCCCAGACAGCTTCTGAGAGCTACAGAGATGGAAACTCTACAACACCTCTGGGCGATCCATTCCGGTGCTTGGTCACCCTCACAGTAAAAAAGTGTTTCCTGATGTTCAGAGGGGTAGTCCTGTACTCAGTTTGTGCCCACTGCCTCCGGTCCTGTCGCTGGGCACCCCTGAGAGGAGCTTGGCTCTGTCCTCTTTGCAGCCTCCTTTCAGACATTTATATGTGTTGATATGATGCCCCTTAGCTTTCTCTTCATGAGCTAAATAGTCCTTTTCTAATAGAATAAGTGCTCCAGTCTCTTAATCATCTTCATGGCCCTTCATTGGACCCTCTCCAGTATGTTCATGTCTCTTTTGTCCTGAGCATCCCAGTACTGGACACAGTACACAGGCAGCCTCCCCAGTGCTCAAGGAATTACCCCTTGATCTGCAGGCAATGCTTTCTCTAGCACAGCCTAGGATACCACTTACCTTCTCTGCGGCAAGGACACATTGCTGGCTCATTTTCTGCCATAAGCACTGCAGGAACATCCTTTCCACTGTTGTGATACTCAAATCCTGAAGACATTCTTGGAGATTACTGGTGCCTGAAGCACACTATCTATTTTGAGATCCACAGGAAAGAGAAATACCTAAAGTCCACAAAACTATCGTCAGAGGTTTAGAAAATCAAATTGTTGAGGAAAAAATTTGCTTCACCTTCTCATCGTTTTTCGTCCATGGACTAAATAAAACTATCAGTGCGTGTAGAAGCTTTCTGTGAAGGCTAGGGTGATGAAATTGTCATGTCATACCTATAATGATCAAGACAAAATATAGAGCAAGATTTCCATAAGTACTCAAAAACTCTTTATAAAGACAGTGGAGCATAGGAACTTGATCGTAGAAAGGTTTTTAGAACCACTTTAATTGGATATTTTTTCATAAGAGATAAGACAAAACAGACAGGATGGGCAGCTAATTTGTTCTTGGAGTTGTGGTACTGACCACATTATGATAATGTGATAATTTTCTGGCCTCTGGGCCAAAACCCAGAAATGCTGTATCTTTCATGGTTCTAGGTACCAAAGCACTGGTCCCTAAATCCTGACAGACCCACCCACTCCCAAAGGCAGCCCTTTTACTCCTGCACAAAGCAGTTTCTAAGAGTGTAGGAGAGTCAATTAAAGGGATTTCAAACCACGTATAAAATGCATTTGAAGTCAAAATAGGATATATCTTAATCCACTTTCAACTCCAAATGTTCTTTAAAGAAATTTTGGGCCTAGTATAGGCTTTTTCCTATAGTTAGTCATGTGAAGGTCAGATAATGTCTGTTTTTAATGCTAAATGCCTATCCTGTGTAATTTTACTTGGCTTATAATTTTTATTTCTTTTAAACAAATAAGGTATGCAGAATAATTAGATTTAATAAACAGTTAGTTGCTGCAGCAAATGTTCTAAGAGTTTATTATTCAGATGTGTAGATTGCTGATGTGAATTCGTCAGGAGTTCAATGAAAAAAATTCAGATGTCTTTTGAGATCCAGTAAAGCAAAGTTATCATGCTGAGTTAAAATGTAATTCTGTTTTACAAAAGTACTACAAGCATTGAATTTGTAACTCTCCTATTTTTAATCTCATCTGTAAAGACATTTCTGGGCCCATCCAAATCCCTTTGGAATTTTGGATTCTTTTTAGATTACCTTCTTGAAAAAGAATGATGGGTAGCTTGCAACTTCTGGATATTTGGCTGCAGAGCCAGAAACAGAAAGGTTCAAACTCTCTTTGAAACATCTGGCTCTTCTTTCATCTGGAAAATGCTACTGACACCTCTTGCCCTGAAAAGAAAAATTCAAGTGCAGAAAGAAGTGGAAAACACTCTGTGAATCTGTGAATTTAGAAACTTCAGCCAAGCCCTACCAGGGATGAAAAAAATGCCAAAATTAACCCATCAACAAGGAATGTTAAAATACCACCCTAAAAGCAAACTTAATTAAAACAGGAAAGTAATGCCATCTAGAAACTTAAACCTAAAAACTGCAGAACAAAAAGTTTTCACTCTACCATATCAGAAATGCCCAAACTTCCACTAAGTTGTTTTTATTTGTTATTGCTGTTGATTTAATGTGGAAGATACTTGAGTGCTACCACCTCTGACCAAAAGTTTTACTGTGGCACTGTGTCTACTGCTTTACCTTGGTGAGTTTTAGAAATACAAAACAAGGATCTCTTCTGTAGTATTTAGCTTGTTTTTACTTAATTTTGCCAAGTCCAGAAGGGAATTTAGCAAACTGCATTATCTAGCTCAAAAGACTTAAATTTAAGGTTATAAATTTTGCTGTGAAATCTAACATTTTATAATGAGTTGGAGGAGAAGATGCCAGACACCATTTTCTATTTCTTACTAAATAGGATCCTTCAATAATATATTTTAAAGAGAGTAATTTGTTTAATCCTGAGAGACAGCTACAATAATCTAAGGTCATTTAAGTGAAAAGAAGCTGCAGAAAAAGTTAGAGCAGCGCCACCTGGGTCAGAGCAAACATTTAAAGAAGTAGCGTGTTAATACTTAAAGAATTTATTCATACATTTTTTATAACTTCTAGCTTTTGTAGTTGAATGTAATGAATGGATCTCCAAGAGCTTGAGTCATCATGCCCGTAGCTGATGCCAGTTTCCAGGCATTAACTTTAATTATTGATGTTTTCCCTAATAGACCTGATGGCACATTTTTAAAGTAAAGGTTCTGTCTTACTGAAGGCATGCCCTGCTGCTGGGCACATTGGCAGAGGGAAATGTGGAGCTTCCACCCACTCTTTAAATTAAAGCTTTGTTCCTCGGGTTTTGTTCTTTAATTACTCGGTGCGTGGCTGTCACCTCTAGGCTAGGTTGTCTTTGAAGAAGTTTGTAATTGGAAGAAGTTTGTAATTGGAGGAGCAAACCAAGCATGAAGGGCTTGAGGGGTCTTTCCAAGCCCATGGAGTTCCTTCAGAAGGCAGCACAAAGCTCTGCTATGGCTTCACCATGTTATTGAGCAGCAGCTTCCTGACTGATGTATGTGCCCCAAGAATTTTCAGTGACAATGTTTTGTGCTTCATATTTTTAAAACTGTACCTTTCTAGGAAGGTAGCTGGGGGTTCCTTTCATGAGATTAAAAAAAAAGGGCAGAGAAAGGTGCACTCAGGTGCTAGATTCAGAGGTAAACTTTGAGTTAAAGAATTCCTGGCAAAAGTTGAAACTGAAGTTATACACTCATTTATAATTTTACTTAAATAAGTGCAAACTCATATTTAAATCTATTCTTCACCAGCAGCAGAGTCCATGAGGTGAGAAAGAGACTGAGCAGTGCTCTTTCTGAAGAAATGACTGATAACAAATAACTTAATAAAATAGTTCTTTAATAAAACATCTTAAAAAAAGGATTAGAGATGGTGACTAAATTCCCTTCAGATTCTGAGCACACAGCATTCTTTCAGCACCAGAGAGACCCCAGATGGATATTCCCATGGCACTCTGTATCCCCTCCATGGACAGAGGCTCCTTCTTTCTATGCATATGACCTATTACATACTTTTCTTACAAGAAAATAAGACATAAGGGATGTTCAGGTGAGCACTTCTTCCTGTACTTTCTGATAAAAGCAAGGTTGTGCAGGTGATGTAATTGCTGGTACTGAATGGGTGCTGCCCACAGGCTCTGGTGTTGCAGTGGAGTGGCTGAGGTTGTCCTGCAGCCAAGGAATGTGGCCCAGCCTCAAGGCCATGCTGTGTGTGCAGCACCTTAGCTGCCAGCTCAGGTTAATATGTTAGTGTAGGTCACTAACTCCTCAATGCAGGGTGGTCTGCTGGTCAGGATGGACACACTGTCCTGTCTGGAATAAGTTCTCTTTCATTTTGAGAAAGCTCATGACCACACATGAGCTTTTACCAGCAAGGTTCAAACTGAGTTCTGTGATTTGAACTAAACCCACATCCTTGTGTGTGAGATGCCTCTCTCACTTTTTTTGTTAATAAAAGCTATGAAAGGAAGGGGAGTTACATGTGTAATTTATTGTGTGAGATCAGTCAGACGCCAGTGTAATTTTGTTTTAAAGTTGAAGCACTAAAAGAACAACAATCATGAACTAAATAAGGCAGAAGATCAGCAAAATAAATTGAAAAGGGACAGGACATTCAATATCTTCCAAAATGTAATCCTGGCATTATACTCTCATTTTTAACAAGCCTTTTTATACTGTACATCTCTCTTATATTCTATAAAATGGAGTAATTATGTCTTTTTCTTCTGAAAATTGTTAATTTTCAAACCCTCCATGGGTACATCTTCTCTGCAGGTGGCGGCTGGTCTCCATGATACCACATCCCCTGGAGGGCCAGTGACACATTGCGAGTGGTCACTTTGTCCCCAGTGATGTGTTTAGAGAAGTTTGAACAGAATGAGCGTGGTTTATAGTATGGTATATAGCATTTGACTGCACAAATTGTTCCCATCCTTGCTCATTCTTCTTATCTAGTGTGGATATTGGCCTTACACAATTTAAGTCTGTCATATTACTTTCATGTAACAATGTTATGTTGTTTCATATAATCATCTTTGAACAAGCACCCTTCATGCTAATTAACACATCCCAGGACACCCGCTGACAGCCTGACACCTGCTTTTTTAGCGTGAGATTTACTGATATTTTGTTTCTTACTCTTCACATTTCTCGAGAGCTATTGCTTTTTGACTTTTTTTCTTGCAGGCTCACGTCATGCACAGAATATTCTGAGTTGGAAGGGACACAAGGGTTATTGAGTCCAGCTCTTAAATAAATGGCCTATATAGGGATTGAACCCACAAGTCTGGTGTTATTAACACCATGCTCTCACCAACCGAGCTAATCTCAGCATACTGAGCTAATCTCAGTATACTTTTCAATCATATTCTTACATATTTGCTGTATGAAAAACACTGCACAGACTTTAACTTTCCAAGGTAAAATTTCTTTAAAAAGCTGATTGCAATCAGACAGTCGGACCTGGCTATAATACTTTCGGGTATTATAGATAAAATGACCTATTTGTCTTTCTTAATTTTCTTTGGATTTTATTTAGCTTCATTGACAATCAGGTCTAAATCCACTGATAAGAACTGGAGTCTTCTAGTTGACTGTTGGGGTTTGAATCAGGTTGTAATGAATAGGCAACTGCAGAGTGCTGATAACTATTCCTGTGTAGTGAGCCAAATCTATCTCTAATTTAACCATGTCCCTTCCATAGAGATGCTACTAATAAATTCACTTGTGGCATTAAAAACAGCATTGATTTTGTGAGAGGTGTCTGGTGTGGAAACTGAAGATAAAAGGCACGGTAGTGGAACAAGCATCAATTGAAGGAGCAACATAATAGAAACATGAAAGGGAAGCATAACAGGGAAAACAACAGATATTTTAAAAGCATCTTAATTTTGCATTATACTTGGCTTATGCCTATTTCTTGTATCAATCAGGGGTTTTAAAATTTCTTTGTGCTAATATCACCATAGTTACATCTCAAATACAAACAAAAGCCCACAATAATCATGATGAGAAACATAATGCATGACATCCAGACACATTTTCTTAGTAATTTATAATTATAAAGTCTTTAGAATAATAAACTGCACTGCACTGCTGGCTGGTTGCAAATAAATGAAAATGGGTATATTACACCCAATTTACAAATATCGGTCACATCAAACAGAATTAAAACTTGGTTTAATTGCACTTTGATTAAACTGGTACAAACTATTGGAAGAGAAACTTTTATTGGTATTAAGGCATTCTTATGCTTCTTAAGTTACCGAAAGAAAAGCAGTCAGCTTTAAACTGAATGAAGGTTGTCAAGACAACGCTTTTCATATTTTTGTCAGATAAAAATCCCAATTTTAGTTCTGTTTACAGCACAAAATGATAGCAGTCTGTTCTGCACTGATCTGCATTCAGAAGTCTTTAAAACTGGCTGTATTAATATTAAGCCTGCCATTTTCTGATTTCTGACTTCTGCCACCACATAAGTCTCTAGTATCTTTTACCAATTTTGTGAGGGACTCTTAATTAGTAACAGCACATCTTATTTTTGTTATAATTTTATGGAAATAATAATCTTTCCCTGCTTTCTGGATATAGTCCACCACATGCCCGCATTCCTCTAACTGGGTCAGTGTTATCTTTTTACCATAACATTTCAAACACTTCAAAACGTCATATACAGAGCACTACTTAGGACTTCCCAGTCTTTTTTCTTTGCATGCATAAAGGATGGTGCCATTTCCCAGAGATGCCCACAAAAATTTGGTACCAATGAGCATTTTAAACCACAAAAAATACCTGGACCCCAAATCTATACAGAAGAAACAATGTCTCTCAAAATGAGATAACATGGCTACTCTAGAATAGCATGGCTACTCTAATTACTAATTAATTTCTTTCAATTTGATGATGTATTTCATTATATCATTTTAAATTTTTTCCCATCTCTTCAATTTTTTCATTCTATATTCTCATAGTCTTCCCTGGTTTGTGTAGTAGCTGCCAGAGGTGGTGAAGAGTCTGGACACAAACCAGGTTTTTCCCTTTGTAAAACCTGGAGTATGATGATGAGATCTCTAAAGTCTGATCAGAAACAAGTTAATGAATCTGAAGGGAAAGCATTTCCTGAACAGCTTCCACAGTCCAAATTCTTGCTCCAGCGTTCAGATTACACAGGTGGTTGCTCTTCCTGTTTGGTCCCCAAGTACCTCCTTTCACCTATGGAGCTGCACTATGAGGATCTTAGGATGTTTCCATCTCCTAGAACATAGGTTGTAAATTGAACAAAATGTGTCTAATCTCAGAAGTTGTGAGACCATTCAAAACATTGATCTGGAACTAATTCCTTGCAATACTATTTTTTGTCTGAATCTGTAATCTCTTTTTTATATGACCTTCTTTCAGCCTTCTTGAAGACCAGAGCATGTTCTGGGTTTACTTTTGGCAACCTCAGATAGAAACATATCTGGTTAGCAGCATAAATCATGTCCATCCCTAATGCTTAATGTTCCATTACCACATTTGCTGTTTAGTTTTGCTTTTAGATGTGAACACATTACTGATGTATACTTGTAGTTTGAATCCCAGTATGATGTGGCCATATTTTTTACAGTAACTCAGAAAGGCTGAGGCAAGAGGATTTGTTCCCAGCATTATTTTTAGAAATGTTATATGTTTAAACCTGGCTTTAGAATTTTTTTTATTTTATTTTGCTAAAATATTTCACTCTTTCTTAAGAAGACTGGAATATGTCAGGCATTTCTGGCAGCAATTTGTGACTAGACTTGTTCATATAATCTTTGTAAAGGCAAAAGATTTAATAAAATAATATTTTTTCTCAATGCATATGATGAAATCAAAATGCACATCTTGTACTAGAAGTCATATTTTGAAGTAAGAGGTTTAAACTTTCATTCCTGGAACAGATGCAGGGTTTTTTGGTGTAACTGATGAAGGAGACTGGGAGGGACCAGAGAGAGGAAGATGCTCTGTTGCTGCCATTACTAATATATGTCATCCTGTTCAAATTTCTCATGTTGACTTGTGTGTTACCAGCATATTATCCATGTGCAGAGATTTGCTTGTCCTGTCTCTGCAACCTCCCTTGTGAGAGCACAAATTTGTGTTGGCTGTGCAGGAAACTGCACTGAGGGCTTAATCCAAGTTGAAAACAATCCAGCAGCAGCAGGAAGCAATAATCTCCCCAGACCAGTTTGGCCTCATAATTGCTTTTGCCAGCAGGAGAGGTTGATGTAGATGTGGGAATGAGCAGCAGCAACAGGAGGTGAAATAACTTCTGGCTTATTTGATCTTAAAGTAACCTCTGGTGAGCAACCAGCCCCTAGATATGTGTGTTTGTGGACAAAATCTTCCTTGTCAATTTGCATAGTACCTCAAACAGAAACACTTTTAGATCCTTCTCATAAATGCAAACATGTTTTACTGTTACATGCTTTGCTGGCTTAGGATTTTTAACCATTTTTCCAATATGTGACCATGTGCCCCATCCCTTCTAGACTACATTAGACCTATTCTCCTTAACATTGATGAAAGATTTAAAGGATTGTAAAGAGAGCAGGTGCACACTGAACATATTCCTTTGTGAGCAGCAAAACCACATTTAGTAGAGGCCAAGCTCTTTACTAAATATGTGTGGGGTTCCCAGCAGAAGAGTGGTTTCTTTCCACACAGTTGCAATATTTAATTATGCAGCTGGTGACATCTGGTGCCAAGATTTCAGACAGGATTCCCCCTGGCAGATGAAAGGTGGTGCCACTTTTGTAACAAGGATATGGTGGAAAAAGGTTTATGGCTGGGATTAGGCTCACATGTTACAAAGCATATGCATGCCCTGCTGGAAAGTTCTCTGCTAATTTTTTATTTACTTCCTATATATGGCTAGCTTTGAGATGCAATATCTTGTAATCTATAGAAGGCAATATCTGATTTTTCCCCCATCTGTAATAGCAATCAACTTTAAAATACCACTCTGTGTGATTGTACATCTTTAGAAAGATCTACATCTACACCTGTAGAAAGCAGGGCAAATACTATTATTTTAGGTCACCTTAATTATTTTGAAATAATGCTGTGAAACTGAACAAAAATTAGCTTTTAGTTAATAAATCTTGAACATGTTAATTGATGTAAAAAAGTTACTACCTAAGAGACCCAGGGGGAACAGATTAGAACACTTGATTTTGCACAGACCTCAGCTGATCTGCTCTGTTTTCACCTGCTTGCCAAGTTATTTCAGAAAAAAGGCAATCGGATGTCATAGGCAGGAAAAAATGCCCAGCAGATGGTGCTGCCTGATCACTCATGGACCCGCCCGGACAGGGAGAAGCTAAAAACCACTGTTTGAGGTTTCTCAAAAGGACTGATGATGAGACAGTAGTCGTGTCATTGGAGCAGGAGCTGAAACAATCGCTGACATGTCTTGTTTTCTTTAGAATTGATGTGGTATTTTATCAGCAAATATTTCAATTCTCTTTGTTTTTTCTCTATTGTCCTAAGTCTATTGAAAGTAGATGTAAACAAAAATAGCAAGTCTACAGAATAAAATATTATAAACAAAAATTGCAACTCTGTTGAATAATGTGTTTTAAAGATATTTACACATTATATAAGCACCCAAAAATCTGTATTCATGGTTACATCTCTCTTCTAAGAACTATAGTTACATACTCATTCTTCAGTAGGCAACAGTTCCTTTCATAAAAATTTTTATTATATATATTTGCATAAATTTCTCACAGGATTTAGCCATTAACCACTTAATCACCTCAGTATGATAATTTGGACTTGTCAAATCCAATGATTTTGTAATTAAATGCAGATATTTATGTGGATAGCAGAAACCACTGTTGTTCCTGAAGGAAATCTGGTGTAACATATGACCTCAGCATGAAAATTTAATGTTGCATTTTGTACCTGTGTAAGCTCTCAATAGATGAATGATGCTGACTCATGTAGCATGTGCTACAGTGAATTTATAAGGATGTTAAAAAAAGAAAGGCTAACAGCTTCATAGTTCAATGAAAATGAAAGGTTGCTGTCCACACTGTCATTGAGAATTAGCCATTTGGCAATAACTCAACCTCTGCACAATCTGCCTCTACAGTTTTAAGGGCCGATAACTTCAAATGCCCGTTAAGACTCATCTTCTGCTTGTGCTTCCTCACCCACCAAGCTTCCTTGTGCTCGACAGGTTTTCTTGTGGATTTTTGGAGGACTTTAGTTGCAGGGCTCATACTGACTTGTGTGACACCAAGAGCTCTTCTGGTCCCTCCAGCACCGTGTCACCTGCCCAAGAGCTGAACACCCTCTGGAGGGCACCGACGGCTCAGGCTTTGCTTTGCCTGCAGCAATGCTGGAGGGCCTAAGAAGCACCTTCCCAGGGTGAGTTCTGTCTGTAGGCACTGTTTAATTTTGAACAGCATCTGCATTTCTCCTGAAGAAAGTGAGAAGAAAATTGTCTGAGAGTGTTTTCTATGCATTCATCCCTTTTGGATTTCAACTCATGCTTATCCACTTCCAAGTGCTTCAAGCAGACAGTGATTTAATGATTTTACAAAGGTTCCACTCGAAAAGCTGGGCTTAGGTAGCCTTGTGCATCCCACCAAAAGCCACATTTTGAGTTTTCCCCCTTTTTATTGTTTGTACATAAAACTCTCATGGAGGAATGGTGAGATCTTGTGATCTCTTGGCAGTAACGAGATTAGAAATTTGTGGATCCTGTTTCATTGTTGCTCCTAAGAGGTTGGGTGCCAGTGTCCTTGTCAGTGTGAGACTTAGACGGGTAAAAATTGATTTTTCAAAATGTTTTCCTTTTTCCCATAAAATCCACCATTTTGTGGCAAAAATCCTTAATTTTTTTTCATACCCAAGCAGTTTCTCTTGCTGAAAGTCCTATATCTATTTGTCACTGATTTTTCAATTCATCTGCTTGTCACTAGTGTTTCTTATGAGGAGAGATATTCTCATTTGGTTATAACAATCTTTGGCCTTTTCTCAAATCCCATTGTTTGACAGTCAGACTTTTTTGTATCATTGTCTACTTTTACCAGCAATTTTCTTCCTATTGAGCTTTTCTATTTTTTTAAACATACACACACATGCAAACATGCACAGAGAAAAAAGAAAGGTTTGGACAATAACAGCCTTTGTCCTGATTAATTCACTAATTACCTCCTTCCTACCCTGCCATATAAAAGGGCTGCATGGTTTAGTGGTGTACTTGGCAGGTTTTGGGTTAATAGTTGGACATAATGATCTCAAAGATCTTTTCCAACCTTAACTATTCTACAATTCTGTGGCTCTGTTTCATTCTTCACCACAAGGCATCAGCATTGCTCACTCTATTTTCATAGCATTTCTTAGCTAAGAAATTATGCTGTTAAACTTCAGTCCCAGCAAGGAAATTATTAACTAGTGAACTCCAAGTTTTCAGTCTGCTTTTCTGTAGCAAATGGTCTTGAATACTCTAAGGATAAAGTCATAAAGAAAACTCAAGGTGCATAATTAGCTGGTGTCTACTATAAGTGTGTTATATCAATGTGATCTGTGTAATGAATATTCTAAAGAACAGTTGTGCTTTGGGGTTTACAAGGAATGGTTTCTCAAAAAAAAATTTTAGCAAAATCAGATGGAGAGAGGATTTGAACAGAGCAATGAAAATAACGATTAACAGTTGCTCAAGTGCATTTTACAAGATGCTGAACCCACAGTCCAGATATTTTTTAAAAAATAAATATTTCCTCTAGAAGTATTGTTTAAGATCATAAAGTAAGAATTAAGGAACAGTCAGAACAAAATTGAGCATTTTTTGAAAGACAAAAGTAAAAGTGAACAAATCTGGGAAGACCAAAAGGAATTCTACTTACCTGAATTGTCTGGTGATGATACTGGAGCTCTTTAGGTGCAATTGCTCGAATTCTTACTTTTAATCTGCCAAGGGAAGAATTGCTTATTACATATTTCTGTTCTCTTCTGGGGAGGAGTTCATATAAGGGAGATAATATTTTCTGTAATAATGCAGAAATAGTTTTAATTCTTGGAGTAATGAGAAGTAATTTTAACAAGAATATGGTATTGTGTTCTCACTTCAGAGGTCTTAGGACAACTAGTGGTGTCTAAGCAAAAGTTAGGATACCAACCAAATCTAAAGATGTTGGAAAAAAAGCACTGAGTAACTGAATACAGTTTAAAAAAAAATTTATATAGTTACACAAATAGATATGAGAGTAGGCAGGGAATTTTTACAGGCTGTTGCATAACATCCTACAAAATATGAAACTTGGAAGTGCTGCAGCTTTATGATAGAAAGCCAACTGACCATGAAATCCCATTGTAAACTACTGGACAAGTAGAAAAGCCAATACTGCTCTGCAAATGTATAGAACAGAGGAATACCAAGTAAGACCCAAGTTAAGGAATAACAACATTGGAAATTCTGAAAGACTGAAAGAGCTGCAGGAATGGTGAAAGAACAGGAAAACCTGGTCTGCCTGCTGTTGTCTCAAATAGTGGGAGAGTAGGATTCCCCAGAGATGTGGAGGAATGAGATGGCCTGAGTCAGGGGCCTGGCTTGGGCTGGCTTCCTGCAGAGCTAGGTTTGTTCCCTTGGCATCCACGACACAGCTGATCTGCACCTGGGCAAACCACTGACTGGCACGTGTGAGCTGCCCATGGGAAACCTCACAGTGACCAGAAACTGAAACTAGACAAATTCAAGTGAAAATAAATTGAGTTTCTGAAAAGTCAGTGCAACTGACCATGAAAACTGTCTCCTAGAGATTGCTTCTCTGCCAGTAGAAATACTTGTAGCAGATGTAGACTGTTTTTCTCCTTAAGATAAGCCTTACTTGAGGCAAAAGCTAATTCTGTCTGATTTCACTGTGTGGGTGTTCTTCTATTGCAACAATGGTTCATTTTGAAAAACTATAAAAGCACTTCAAATAATTATTTGAAAATTTAAAATATTTGCTCTGTAATAAGTTTCTAAATGAAAGGGGTTTTGCTTTCAAAAAAATCAAAATATTTTCTAGATATAACCAATAAGTCCAAAAAGTAGGCAATTTTATTCTCAACATTCGTTTGTCAATAAATTTATTCTACTGTGTTTGTGCTAAGATATTTATCTTCATTTGACTACATTATTTGTATATAATAAGGGGTAATGCTTCACATAATAACATATTTGACAATTTTATGAAATATTTTACTGAGAAACCAATATCTCATATGATTGTTCTATGCGTAATTTTAAGTAATTCAGACAAGGTGATAGGTATCACTTAAAATAATGGAATAAATGTAGAAATGCTTAAAATCCTTGACTGTCCATAGGGAGAAATTTACCTATGCATTAAAGCTGACCAAGGCAAATCATTGTTCCCTGGTACATGCACAGCCACCGAATACATTTAATCTGAAAAGAATCTGTTTGGAGTTATGAGGTTTAGGATCAGCACTCCCTAATTTAGTGCCCTATCCCTCCCACAGTCGTTCTCCTCCCCCCTCTGGTGGAAGACACAAGAGGCAGAGATTACAGGTTGAGATAAAAGCAATTTACTGGACACTGCAGTGAGATAAGAAAACAAACAGCAACAGCAAAGATATAGATAAAAATACACAAAAAGAGGATGATTTACAGGCAGAAATTGCTCACAGATTGGGACAATGAACACAGGATGGAAAGATCCTCCAGCTGGGATCAGCATTACCCCGCTGCTCCATTTGCTGCTTGCTCCCCTGGAAAAGGGACCTGGGAAGAGAGAGTCCCTTTTGCCCACTCCCCAGACATGAGATAAGGTGCTGTGGAATAGCACAACGTCTTGGACGTGCCCACGCAGCTCCAGACTCTGTCCCCTCACAGCTACTGCAGAAACGTGGCCCTGTCCTTGCAGGAAACCAGGAGAGAATCTAAATACATGTATGCACTCTGGAGTACTTTGAACTATTCGTGATAGCCGTATTTATGAGAAAATGATGGCTTGGGGCACATTTAGCCTTTAGCAGTTAATGAGCTTTTCTTTAGGAACTGATGTAAGAACTTGAGCTTTCAACCCAGCGCACTGTCCCCATTTCTCTGATATGTCCTGCCTCTGGAGGACAGAGGCTGCTGGTGACAGCCCGTCCTGGGCTGGAGAGCCCCTGTCCCCCACAGGCACAGGCAGTGCTAATGCAGTTACGTGGCTTCTGGCCCACGGTTTGCAGGCAGCTGGCTGGAAGCATTGGCAGAGCACCCATCCAGCTGGATCCATCTGGATGCTGCTGGGAGGGGAGGTGACAGAACTGGTTTCTGGCAGCAGCAGGGGTGGCCAAGCCAACCCCAACATACAACTTTGCTCTGATTCATATGAAACTTGCTTAGCTGATGCCTGAAGATATATGATGTTGTCTCCTGATCCAGCAATGGAAGACATCACCTATCTTTTTTCTTGCAGAATTTGTTCCTGTGACTAAGACAAAGTGGACGAAAAAGCCTTGGTATTTTTGATGGCACCAATATACGTCTGTTCTGATTGTGGCTAGGATGGAGTTAATTTTCTTCTTAAGACACAGCAACATCACAGACTCCCTGCTGCATGATCAAGCACACCTTTGAGCATGCTGTTGTCTTGTTGGAAGTTAGGAGGCTCTTGGATGGTAACCCCATGGCTGGATTATCGAGGATGTGCAGAAGTCCAAATAGATACAATTGCACACCTAACTGAATAGAACGGGTATTATTGAATTCCTGTATTACAGAAGAAACTGTGGGTAAGTGCGTGTGAGAGTATGTGTGTGAGAAACAAAATGTGAGAAACAAAATTAATTTTGCAGCAAATGTATGCCTTGAGCTATTACTTCACAGCAGATGCTTCAAATTCGCCCGGTCCACTTGCCACCAAACTGGCCATGAAAGTCAAAGCACAACATTTCTTCAGTTCAGAAGTTGCCACTTCTGTAGCTGCCACTGTTACACCCAGAGTCCCCCTTTTTACCATATATATGCGAGAAGGATTGACTTGGCACCAATCTTTGCTGATCCCCTTTTGCTTTAAAGACCCCAATATAGTGCCCCAAGAACGAAATCATTTTTAAAGAATGACACCAGGAAAATTACCAGATTGAGTTGCCATCGCTTAGCAGTGCAATGCAGTTTTAGTTAAGCAGCAGATGTATCATGAAATTAGACGTCATACAGTATTTAGAAGGTCACTTCTAATGTTATTTCATATTTGTCTAATCCTTACAGGGAGATTTTCTTCCTTTCCCTGGGTCAAATTTAATTTAGAAAAAAAATAGTCTGGATTTTTCAGGACAGAAGCCCTAAAAAATTAAATTTTTTGTGGCTTCTGGATATTAAAAAGAATTGAATCAAGCACCTTATGAGTACATTGGCCCTTCCTTTGCAGATCTCCTTAAATTTGCCATATGACAGCATAATTTCCAGATACTGCTGCTGGGTTGGAAAAGGGTAGATCACAGGGAAAACTGGGATAGATAAAATTATTAACATAGAGAATTTTATTGTGGCACCTCTATAAATCTTTGATTATGCTAAACTAGACAGGTTTAGCAAATGCAGGCATGTATGCCTTGCACCACACACTACTACCAAGCTAAACAAAACCTAAAACAAAGTAGATCAGAGTCTAGACAAAGCTGGGGGGTCTCGAGGCCTGTGCAAACACCTTTCACAATGCTGAGCCAAAGCCAACCAAAGGTGTGGACATAGGCACTGCCTCTGCACTTCAGGCTCACTTTCATTGTTATTTGCCTTATGTATTACAGAAAGATCTGTAGATCGCAATTAAAAACTGCAATTCACTTCAATTTCAGTAAAAATAAAATTTCACTCCAATGCTTTGGAGTAGAGCAGGAGGTTTATTAACAAGCATAAAACTATGTTTCATTTTTAAACAGATTTTTTCAGAAAAAGTCTCTCTCCAGTACACTGCTCCCTGTAAAGATATTATAGATCTTGCTACTGAAATGTAGCATAATCAAATATTAAAAAATACTTTTTGTTGAAACAATAAGGAGATTTTTAAAATAACTAAATGCAAATGTACCCAGTTAAACTTGACCTATAACTAAAATGTGTACCATATGGCTTCTAACAAGCTACATAAACACTATGTTTCTACTCACAAGGCTTCAAATTTTGCCATGAACTGAAAAATATGTTAAAAAAATTTGCTTTCAAGTGAGCTTTCTGCAATTTGCAAAGCAGAAATTTCTTTCACTTCTATGGCATGAAATTGCCCAGAGTAATTTTGGAGATTGCTTTGTTCCCAAGAGTTTCTGGGGTTTTTTTGCTTTCTTTAGGACAGGAACAAGCATTATCTCAGGAAGCTCAAATGGTCACTGTCATATCAGTGAGTATATTACATACACCTGCTTTCCAGAAGGTGCATTTAAAGCCACTATAAGGCACAGTACTGAGGGTTGCTGTGACCGTGCTAATGCAAAGTCTGACAGTCATGAAGGTCTGACAGGTTTAAAGGTTCTTAGGCTGACAGGACCTCCCACATTTCCATGTTAGGGTTTTCCTATAGAGCAGCCTCTGCACTGCTTTGTGCAGTGGGGATGCAGGATTTTGCTTGTCTGTCAAAAAACAAAACGACAGAGAAGTGTCACACGGCTACATCGGTCTACTGAGACTTGAATCAGTCACTGAAAGCTGGAAGTAGTTCTAACATCTCAGTAATCAATCATTACAGATTTTCTAACTATTGAGGGTTTCTCATGCTTGGGAAATGCTCAATGAGAAAGATGTTACCTCAAGAGCCATCTGGGAAATACTCTAAATTTCTGGCTAAGGTTTTGCATTTTAATTGAAGGCTGATGGAAGACCCCACAGCATTTGAAAGGGATAGCATCTTTTACAAGCATGAATTTTCTGGGTAATCAGAGCAACCTTAATATATAGGGCTGGTATTTGCTTGTTGATACCATAACTAGTACTGTACCTTTTTTTTTCTTCATATCATCTGATAAAATAAAAATCTGTATTCCTTAAAGCAAAACTGTATGGAACCCTGCAGTTCCTATGCCTCGCAGACCAGGCTGTCTTATGCAATTTCTTAGGCTGGAGACTTCATAACAGAAAGTCTTGTGTTTTAAAAATTACTAGAAGAGTGTTAGCTTGACCTCCTTGCATGTTTCTGCATAAATACTGATAAAATGCATAATCATAATAAGTACATTTTACTAAGCTCTAGCCTGGTACTAATGTGAGCAGTTTGATTGATTTGGACAGGAAGCTAGTCAAGCCAGGTAATGATGAACTAATAGTTCTTTATTATGATTAATGCTTCTTTTTTATTTCTTTCTCTCTTTCTTTCTTTCTTTGTATAGTGCTGATGTTGTGCATATGTAAAAATGTGTAAGAAATAATATTAATCAAGTGATACATAAACATATTTTAGGTTGGTATGGAAGAGTTGTAAGTACAGTAAATGTGATGATAAATCTTTAGCCAAAACTGAAAATTTTTTTTTTTGTAAAATAAAAACTTAACTTCAGGGGCCACACAATTATTTGGAATTAATCACTTTTTTTGGTTGAATGTACTCACCCTATCCTGGTGTTCAAGCTGCAGTATTACAGCATGTGAAATAAGGACATCATGCCTAATTGAAAAACTCATGCCAGAATTTATTTTATTAGAAGGGAATTTAAAAAGTCAGAGAAAATGAATCATTTCCTAAATTAATGAATGTATCACTTACTAACTGTCATTAAAACCTTGTTAATTTGATCCAGTGACAAAGCTAATTAATAAGATATATGTGCTTGTAAAAACTAATGAATATTTTAAACACTTTATTCTTGTAACATCTTACTCAATTGGTTTAATAGACAACGGCAGCACCGTGTCATTCTCTGCTCACCAGAGGTGCCTTTGAGACCTGGCAGGGAGAGGTAAAGAGGCACTGCAGGCAGATCAAACAGCAGGCAGCATTTCTGGGAAGTGGCAGCTCTGTTGGAAAGCCAAAGGGTGAAAGCAGAGCTTCTGAGTGAGGGCAGATCTTCCTCATCAGCAGCAGATGGTTGAAGCCAGAGACTACTCATAACTCTACTAACTTAAATTCAATTATGAAGCTAAGGAAATAGTAAAAGCCTTGTCTACCCCCTTAAATACTTAAAATGTTCTTGCTACAGGATTTTCTGTGTTGCCAGCAACAATTTCAAAAGCCATGTTTTCAGATAAGGTCCTCTCCTGTGCCCAGCCTTGTGCTCTTCGATCACCTTATAAAATATTTCTTTTACCTGCGAAACTGCACAGCCTCTCTTTAAATGTTTTGTCAGCAGTGTAGATGAAGATTTTACCCTGAGAGTCTCTCTCTGTCATTATTTTCACAAGAATTTATACCCTTAAAAAAAACCACACAACTGTGAGTGTCCAGCAAGTTGTCATATTCAGTTTTGTATTGTAGCCTTTTAGAAATAAAGCAGCTTAACCAGTCAGGTTTAGCTTTTATTGCATTTCTACAACAGCTTAAAAGCACATACCACTATTTTCCCTTCTTCTCCTTTGGTTACTATTTTTCCCTCCCAAAAGGAATAAATTAAAATAAATCATGCAACCCCTCTCTCCTCACAGGTATTGCCTATTGCTTCCTGAACCATTTAAAAATACAGCTTGAATAATAATTTGAATCGGATGGTCAATTTGCAAAAATTCCTTGTAATGTTTTATGTGCCTAGAATAGCTGAGATTAGAGATTATTTCTATTCCATACACCTTTTGTTTTGCTGACATCTTCAGGTTTTTAGTCCCAATATCTTTATCAACACTAGCTGTCATGCTTTTTAGCTGGTGGAGATCTCATTGTAAAGTTTTGTGCACGTGTGTGAAGGTATAGTGAAGTGGATGGCTTAATACTTAACAGAGGGATATGGTCTGTTCAGTATCAAGAAAATATAACTATTACACATTGAAAACCAGAAAATATGGCCATTACCTTATAAAGAAAACCTTGGAGGAAGCAGTTTAATGGTACAACAGGGGAGGTGTATTCTCATGATCATAAAATACAATAGCAAACGGGATCTAAAGCTACGTCGGTTTTTGTGCCATATAACTGAGGCTTGGAAATATCTGGCAAATCAAAGTAAGTTGACACTTTTCAATGTGTCTCGCCAGATAAACCTAGAATTTACAGTCAGAGATGTAGCTGGCTTCTAATGCTCTAAATCAAAAACTCAAGAAAATGTCTTACGAAGCCAAGAGTAGCCCCCAGCCAGGCTTTGACCTGTCAGTGATCCTACCCCTTCCGTGCTCTCCTGAGAGCTTTCCAGCCCTCAGCACACAGACAGAGGCATCTCATCAGTCCCCTTGCAGGATCAGGGCTTCAGCTGCAGCACTTGAGCTCTGCTGCTGCTGCTCTTGCAATGTGAACTACAAAGTGGATCACAAGGTGCTGTTTCTGCACCTAGTTGTTGGTCCCTGAAAGCAGTGGCCTCTATTCTGCTGCATTTTGTAAGCCTCTAGAATGTTACCAAGATTGCTGTCAGCCAGATTTGTGGGGATTTTTAAGTTGAAAGCAATTTTGTTCTATTGAGGAGTAAAATAATAAAAAGCTTTCCCTTGTGAAGCTTGTCAACATGTATTTAGGAAAATTAGTTTGGAAAATTCTTTGCTCCTTATTGGAATAGGAGAATTGTTTTTAAGTGCTCATCATTTCATTAATCTGGGGAATGTTTTGTTTTCATGTTATCCTGACTGCTTTCACAAAAACAAATACAAGCTTGATGAACAGGATTTTTAGAGATATTGTCTACATACAGTCTCCTGTGGCTTTAAATGGAAATCTGTCTCTTTGGTAGAGCTGATGCTGTGGATACTACATCCTGCTTCAGAGATTAATACTTCTGTGGGAAAGAAGGAAAAGAGACTGGGATCTTACTGTTTGTTAGAGAAAGTATCTAGGCTCTTCACAGTGCACACACACACACAAGCACACATACAACATGCTCAATGAACAAAGACTGACACAAAAGCTAAAAATATATTCCTTCTTTTGATAATTGCAGAGTAGTGGACAGCTGCAACAAAAATAATATTCATTAGATTATCCACATTGCATGTCTACAAGTCTAAAAACCAGCTTGATGCCAGGCTCTCTTAGGGCTGATGGCTGGTAGCTGTACATAGGTGTACATAGGTGTCATAAGGCAAAAGCAGACCATATCAGACAGAGCTTGTGTTTCTCTGAGCTTGGAGCATGGCTGAGAGTAGGGCTTGAACAGCAGGTTTTTTTCTTGAAAAATCACTTTCTTTTTTTTTTTTTCATTAAGAAAAAATGGAAATTTTTTTTTTCCATTTGCTTGCCTCAGCAGTTCACCCAGGTTGGAAGGTTGTCCAGTTCACCTCTGGGCCCAAACCCTGGTGCTTGTGCCCCTGGTGAAAGCTGTAAGATGTGATGTGTGTGCAGAGCAGTGCTGACATCTGCATGGTTAGTATGTGGAGCTTAAATAATTGCCATAGTGTCAGACACAGACCAGCAGCAGAGGGCAAAGGGGTTAATTATCTGGTGGCTGTCATTGTGGGTCAGGTGTGCTAGGGGTCCCTAGGGATTCACAGCAGAAACAAGCAGAAAAACAAGCAGATTTCTAAAACTAGTGATGCCCAGCACAATACTACTATTTTAGTAGTGTTTTTGCTGGAGGTGGAAGAGCATGTAGGGTGGGCTAGGATGTGGCTGGATGGCTGCCCTGGGCTCCTGCTCTTTGTCCATAAGTACCCAAGGGAGCGTGTCTTGAGCTTTGCACAACCCAGCAACCACAAACTGAAGTCCATGACTTCTGAACTCCTGTTGTACCAATCTACATTATCTCCATGTACCCTTCAAGGCTCATTTTCCCTCCTCTGCACTGTGGCAGGTTTGCATGTCCATTGACTGTGGAAAGGGAAATTAGGAACCATTCTGCTTCAAAACAACACTTTCTTTGTTTCCACTCCATGGAGCATTAGCTTAACCTATCTCTGTAGGGAGTGATAATACTTTCCTAACCACAACACTTAGTTAAAGTACCTTGCAGTGCTGTTTTAACGTCTCAGATGTTCTACATGCAGTTTGATATTTCTGTAATGACATGAGCTGGAGTTCTGAGTTTTTTGCTACTTGGTAGGTAAAAATTAGTTTGCAATTATATTCTGTTTGCTATTATGTGCTGTCAGAGATAAAATAGTAAATGATGCTTAATATGTCTTATAGTGTATTTTAGCCTCTGTCTTATCTGACCTTCCTCAGATTGTATCCTTAGGTTCAGTCTCTGCATGTTATGACTTATTTCAAAGCAGTACTGTGGGAATCTGTTTCAGGCAATCACAGGGCTACCATCCTGCCAGAGCAAATTGTCTGGAATTGGGAGTGGCTTGTGGAGCTCAGCTATATTTAAGTTGGATCAGCATTTGACTAGAAGTAGTCTGCAAAGTTACTGTAAATGTAGCTGTGTAAGTGTAGAAGATGTAAACTGTGGTATTTGTATATGAACAATTGGGAAACAGTGGATTTTTTACCAGAATACCTGTGTTATGTGAAAATAGTCATAAAATACCAGTAACTGGAAACAGAAGCAATTTCTTCCAGTGTAAGAAGTGAGTCTTTCTGAACCACACAGACTTGTGTTGTTTTCTGGGAGAACACAAAGAAAACTGGAGAGGCTTGGCAAAGCATTTGATGTCACTAATATTGTCAGTCCCAATAATAGTACAATGAAAATGGAAAGCTTGCCATCTGTAAGGAAACAGGTTTAGAGCTGGCAGGATCTACCACACCATCCTACGTCTTGCAGGTCAGGCAGGAGACCTTGCAATATGTAATCCAAAATCTTTCTGCACTTGAGTATGGGAACAAAGGCAGCACGGGGATGTTCATGTTTGTCTTAAAACATGGCACACTTAACTCTGAACAGCCTCTTTTCAGAGCTAAAGACAACAGATTTTTTTTTTTTTTCCCCCAATTATTAATTTTAAGCCAATGTATGATTTGGATGCATGTGCTGACATAGCATTGGTAGGTTGTGTGCACGATTTCACTCTTAATAAAAAATGGCCTCAAGCGCTATGGCTTCACCCTGAAAGGTCTGCTCATAAAGATCCTGCCTGTACTAGGAAGATACACACAACTTCCTGTTTTCCAGTATCCTCCTGAAAAGTGAGATAGATTGCTTTCCCAGATATAGGAATCAAGTAAATCTAAAGGGTTTTTATGAGAAGCGGGACAGACCCTGGAAAAAAAATTTTTTTTTTTTCCACTGTGAGTCAGTCTGTAAAAATTATTGCCCCTTGAGGAAGGTGAATGAACCTCTTAACAATGTGTTGCCATTGACAGTTACTTTATTTTCTTATTTTATATCAAGAAATGAGGGCTACTGAGGTTGGAATTGCACCCCCTTCCCTCATGATTCTTGCTCAAAGAATATTGAGTTGAAATTTCAGGAGTTTTTAGGCAAAGCCACTACCAGAACCTGGGCAAGAGAAAAGTTACATTCAAGATCTGTTAATGTGCCTTCAAAAATAGTAGTACCACTGAAAAAGAGCGATCTAAATAAAGTCAAATACTGTTCTTTCCTGATGAGACCTTTAAAGAGTCTCTTGAAGGAATAGGCTTAGGAGTCTTTTACAATGTGCTTCTAGAAATAGAAAGAGCCTCTTGAGAGATTTGCGTAATTTAAAAAATGATTCTTACTATTAATGTATCCCACAGGATCATGCCTGGAATAACAATTAGGAGAGACTGAGTGACTAGTGCTATAGCTACTATGCTTGCTGTGTGTGTGTAAGGTCTGCAGATGTCCATGAAGAAGATGACCCTGGACTAAACCACACCAACATATCCAGCCTGCCTGGCGGTTCTGGGGTGTATTTGTGCCTCGTGTGGACGTGTGCTTTGGGAAGATATGAGCTGTCTCTTGTTTTGCTGCCTCTGTTGCACTGCCTCCTCCTGTAGTCCTAGTCCATGTCAACCCTTGTCCTCTCTTCAGCTGGGGACTTGCAATGCAAAGCTGTGGATTTGCATTAATATTTTAAGTATTTGAAGTATTTAAGTATTTTAAGTTCATGACTTTAGTCCTTCCTGGCTCCCCAAATTAGGTATGTACCTCAGCTGTGCCTTGAATCCACAAGGAAAATTAAACCTGCACTGATTCTTCATTTCTGCTGCCTGAAAGGTGTGACCTAAGTGAAACCTGGCCAGGGACACTAGCACAGAAGTCAGGCTCCCATAGCCAGGATGGGAATTTTTAGTGCTCCATGGGATAAACACATCCTGAAACACTTTAGATGTCAAAATCCCAAGATGGACTTGGGGGGACTCTCCCAACAGCTACCTGTACCCTTTTACTCAGACAATGTTTATAAGAGCCCTAGGATTTGACTCTAGGATAGTGATTACATAGCAGTTCATTTTAAAAAATATTAAAAACCCCTGCTGAATAAAGCTAAAAGCTCCATGGCTGTGCTTGAGTGCATTTGTTATGAGAAACCAATTTTACCCTGGGCCAGAAAGACACTGAGCAGGCAGATATGGGAGTCGTCATGCTGAGGCTTTCTAAGCTCCGGGGCAAAGCTGGGAAAGTGGGGAAGTATTACAGCAACTTCAGTCATTTTGCACGTAATGCTGTAATTAGTATTCATGTAATGAGTAGAAGCTTGTGCCCAAAGAGCTCTTAAGTGTGAGGTGTGAGGAGGGGTGAGCAGTGACAGGAGTGACAGCGATTCCCAGGGAAGACTTTGTGGGCAGCTGCTGGGGCAGCTGCTCCTGCATCTGGGCTCCTGCCACAAAGGGCTCTGTGGGTTGTCCTTCTTGTAGTGGTGCTCCCACCTGGAGGGACACTTCCAGTCCCCAGTGTGTTCCCCCAGTGTGGGCATGGTGTATGGGAAAGCACAGAAGCAGCTCTCCCAGGCTGGGCAAATGGAAAGCCAGCAGTAAAACAGGTCCTCTGGGACCTCTGAACAACAGGCAGGTGGCTGAGTAGTGCTGAAATGCAGATTTTGGGAGAAAGCTTTCTAAACTCAAACATTTTACTGCTAGTTCCACATAGTATAGATCTTTTATGTTTTACTTCTTTACTGGAGGTAAATTTATTGGAAGTGTCACACTGTGAACATGGGAGTGCAACAATAACAGTGAAGGGAAAGCTGCAGGGCAAATAATTCAGGACAACTTTCCTACTCTGGTATGAACCAAACTGTTTTTGTCCTTGTCATCTTTCTTATTTTTATTATTCATCAGGCTGGGGGCCATGTTCTGCTCTGAGCTGTAGCAGGAAAAAAAAAGAATAAATTACCAAACCAAGCGTGGGCTAAACTGATGACAGGTGATTTGCTCTGGATTCTTTATGCTGTGGTTAGGCTCAAGGTTCAGATGTAATTCAGCAGAAACTCGCTTTTCGTATTTTGTTATCCAAGACACTTTGTTTCCCAGGCAAGGCACTCTTTGAGAGGGAACTGTTGCACATTAACTGTGTGGGCAGGTTGTATGGGGACAGCCTCAGCCCAATAATCCTAGGACACTTCAGGATTACCCTCCAAGCTGCATCCCTGGTCAGGTCCTTATATCACTGATATCCTAATTGTACTACAGCCTCTGCTAAATTCTCCAAATCCAGTTGCTTTTCCAGGGAGCCTGGCCCAGGGCTTTTGGGCCCTGAGCCAAAAGCTCTTTAAGAGGCATCAGCCCTGCAGATAGATGTATTTAGCAGTGCACCATGAGAGACAATCTCCCCAGTTAACAGGGCTGTCCTGCCCCTAACAGCACATAAGCTGTAGCCCAGGTCCAACTGGAGACCCAGGAGAGCCCTCCGCCCTCTGCCTCCAGGGTCCCTCCCAAAACCTTGTTTTTCCAGCCTGTGAAGTTATAGGGACAGTTTTAGGATTCACCATTACAGGTTCAGGATTAATTTTACAGCCTGACAATGACCAAAAGCCGGAAATTTTTGTGGAAATTAATGTCCGTTGCAGACTTCCACTGGTGGAGTGTTAAGTATGGAATTGATAAGGCCTTATAAAGCATCTCAGGATGTTCAATAGACAGTTTGCCCCTGAAACACCTTCTCGTATAGTATATCAAATTCTCCCTGGGTCTTTAGGGGAATGAATGAAACTTTATTACACTTTTCTTTCTGTGTAAATCTGTAGTAGATTTCATCATCTATAATTTAGAGTATTCTTGTCACCATTGAAAACATGTCTGAATATGGCAGGATACATTTACAGATTTCAGTGTGGGATTATATTTGAAGGATGGAAAATTCCTTATGTTCCTCTCACAAATTAGATGGTGCTCAACTTCTATTCCTTTTTTAACTGCTGACCCTCTCCAAAGGGGCAAAGGGGAGTAGGTGTGAGAGAGAAGCCTGTCAGAATCGGTTCAGGAGCATCACACCCCCAGGTGTTTCAGAGCCCCTTGTCACCTCAGGATCAAAAGTTTTGTTGCTGTACACAGCTGTGTTACCTTTGCATAATTTGTGGGTGAGTGCATTAACTTCCCCTCTTTCTTGGAAACAGGAGTATGAATGTAAATGGCACATGCCAGATGATAAGCTACAGCAAAGCTGGTCCAAAGGGACTACTGTTTCTAAAAGTATCTTGGGATGCTTAAGGTGTTGGGCATCACTTGTAGAGTCACCACTTCATATGTATCATATTTAGGCTGCTTGAAGTAATACATTAGTACATTCAACCATTTGCACCAGTGAGGGAGGCAAAATTTAAAAATCTATGTGTGAGAAGCTTGTGGCACAGCAAGTTGCAGGGAGACAGTTACCTTTAAAGATTAATTGTATTTGTCTAGCTAGGAGAAAAATCCTATAACTACCTAGGAAAAAATATCATCACAAAGAAAATTAAGAAAATAACAGTCAATCTGACATTTGTTCTTCACTTGAGGAAAATATCTGAAAGAAACTTGGCCTTTAGAGCTGTAGGAAAATGGGCTATTGGAGTAGTGTGCAGATGAATGTGTTATCTGCTGTTCTGGTTAATGATACACGACTGCTAATGCCACATGCACAGGATAACAAAAGAGCCATCTCAGCCAAGCAAAGAGGGATTAAATTGGCCCATCCTACACTCCTACTCATTACATCGTTAAATATTTAGCAGTTTGGTTGAGTGTCATAAAAGGGGAGAACATTAGTCTGAGGACTCATAATTATAGTTTTGAGCTGTTCTTTAGTGTTCTGTAGTTCCAGCACCAAGAACTCAAATCGTTAAAAATGTAAATGGGTTATTATTAAAATTTCAATGTGTGTTGTTGATATCATGAAATAAACAATTTCAAAGCAGGCTGGAAATTGTTATTTTTTCTATTTAGATCCACTATTAGTACTGCTAAGTCCTACAGAAAGGCATATTGACAGTCACTTCAGTGCTTGTACTGCCATACCTGCTTTATAAATCTCCTAACTAATCAAGGTAAGGCACATGTACCTTTCCTTTCCTTGGAAGCTAACTGAAAGCCAGCATGAAGCCTTGTAATGGATAACTCTTGCTTGCAGGATATAATTTTCTGACGTTTGATCAGAAAGGAGAGGAAAAGCAAGGCTTGCTGGAGATCAAGAGAAGCTGTCTGGGCAACACAGAGTTACTCACCTTTAAAGAATCTTCTCTCAGCATGACATAGGCAGTGGGGCTGATGTCCTCCAGTGTCCCCATTTACAAGCTGATGAACATGAAGTATCTCCCAAAGTACCAAGGTACCAGGATAACAGTGTGGTGACCTAATCCCTGCAGCACAGGAGCTGGTACAGGTTGGTCTTGTCCTGGTGATCAGGAAAAGCAGTTAATTTCTCAGCAGTGAGAAGGAGGGGGACTTACTGTGCAACTTCATCTGCCACTGTTTTCTTATGCAGAAAACAGTTGCTGATGTTGGACTCCATTGGTTATTTAACAACAAATTTACTCCTTTAATCAGAATGCTTCATCTCTCAGTATGTTTAATTTCTACTGCCAGCATTCCATGTACCTATGTAATTCAGTTCCATTTTTTCAAATTGATTTTCTGCAGTCCAGAGCATTGTCTCATGTAGTTGGCATCACATCGGTTGATGTCCTTGAAAATGATGTGGTGTGAAAGTGCAAGATTACTTGGCAGTATTAAAAAAACTCCACTTTTGTTTTGACACTGGACTACATTTGAATCTGGTATAAAGATGGAAAAAACAGATATTGGGATATCCACACTGACTCCATGCATAAATTAAGACTAATGGCCCAAGTTTTTTCTTATTATAATCTTTTTCTTTTCAATGATAATGCAGCCTCCTTGAAGTCAGAGATTTTCACATTCTGCTGGTCTAAACATTCTTACCTAAACCCTGTGTTCTTTCTTTTCTTAACATTTATTCACAGCATTCACAGAATCTCTAAGTTGGAAGACACCTTCAAGATCATCAAGTCCAACCCAGCCCTAACACCTCAACTAAACCATGGCACCAAGTGCCACATCCAGTCTTTTTTTAAACACATCCAGGGATGGTGACTCCACCACCTCCCCAGGCAGGCCATTCCAGAACTTTGTCACTCTTTCAGTGAAAAACGTTTTCCTAGTATCCAACCTATTTTTCCCTTAACACAGCCTGAGACTGTGTTATCAGTTATTTCACCAGTAAAGATGAACAAATTGCTGAGGTTTTCCTACATCCACCTGATTGGATGAGGTGATTGGAAGGCACAGCAAGGAAATGTGTCAAATTAATTCAAGGTCACAAGTTTGGAAAAAAACCAAGGATATTTTTTCTCATATTACTCCTTCCCAAAAGTAATTTCTCATTCTTAAAATTCATTTGGTTTTAGTAAAATACAAAAAAAATTTAAAAAAAAATTTAAGGTGTTAGCAATAAAAAAATTCATCAGACACATTAATTTTAAAAGCTCACTGACTTGCTTCCTTAGGAGTATCTTGAGAATGTGAAAGAAAAGAACTGGCCTGTAATAGGTGTGTGTGTGTGTGACTCTCTAAATTGAAATCAACAGCTCACACTTCTTGAACAGTATTTGTACACATATTGGTATAACCTCAATTTCCAACCATTATTCCTCACAGGTATACATACCTGAAAATACGACTAAAGTATAAAAAACTCACTTTAAACTCCTACATGACAAGCCTACTGCTTTTTAAATGGCTGTAACACAGCATTATGTTCGAGTTCCTCGGGTTTGGACTGTAATCATCCCACTGTCTCCTTGACAACGCGAGGAACATCAAGCAATTCAGAAAAAGAGAGCCACAGTGCAAAAGGTTGCAGCCCTTATAAAAGACGTTTCAAAGACTTAGATCTGCCCAGAGAAGAGACGTCAACTCATGCTTGACTTTTAGTATCAGCTGACTTCAGGGATGTTATTTTTCAACTTTTTTTTTCTGTGGGATGGAGATGATTTACAAGTAACCTGATCACCCCATATGTCTGCAGCAGCAAAAGAAGAAAGATGTGCTTTTACATTGTTACTGCAAGATTAAGAAATACTTACAAGTAATTAGAGATATTGAGAAAGTAATAGATTGGTTAGAGACTTTAACTTAATTTTTTGTTCTTCCTGGGTACATTTATTTTTAAGACTGTTTTTTTTCTAAACAAAGTTTGTACTCAGATGGTGCAAATTTTTATGTAATGCCCATTGGGGAGGTTTAGATTGAGTATTAGGGAGAGTTTCTTCACTGAAAGTGTTTCTGAGCACTGGATCATACTGCTCAGGGAAGTGATGGAATCACGATCTCTGGAGGTATTTAAAAGCCGTGTAGATGTGGCACTTAGGGACATGGTTTAGTGCTGGGTTAACAGTTGGTCTCAGTCTCAAAGATCTTTTCCTAAGTGGTTCTGTGTATTGTAATTCAGGATGAATCAGGACTGGTAAACTGAAAGAGACATAGAGGCTGCAAAAACCTCTTAAATCTTCTACCTACCATGGAAGTGGTTTGCAGGTACAGGAGGCTGTAGTTGTGGACATGTCAAAGAATCATACATATCTGGGGACATATCAAGGAATCCCAAAGAGAAGACTTGTATGTTTGGGGCTGCAGAAAGGGAAACTGCCACAACAGAGGAAAAGGTGGGAAAATCAAAGTAAAGAACCTTTATTTTCAAACAATAAATGTATCATAAAACAGTATTCTTAGTTTTAGGTACTCTACCTGTTGCACAGGCATAATATATATATTACAGCTGCTTTATGACAGTAACCAACTCAGATTTTTAAAAAGGAGAAAAGAATGAGTCACCCACAGTATATGGAATTAAGCCTGTATGAGCTCAAGACTAAAGTGTCCTTCAGCTCGGAAAGACTCTGTCTAAAAGACAGAGGCATTTATAATTTTTCAGTTCTTTAATCTGGAATGTGCAGTGTGATTTGAATTAATTCAAAATGTCTGGGGTGTGTTACTTTTTGTGGAAGATGATATCCCAACTCCCACTTCTGAATCAAACTTTAAAAAGACAGAAAAATTACCACTTCAATCCCAAAACAGGCCAGAAGATTAAGACAGAAAGCCATGAAATCATGCCATCTGAAAGGGGGAAATTGCAAACACTGGTGATCAGTCATTCTGCAGAGGCAACCAGGGCATCTGTTACAGGAGGTTTGTCATCAGTGCTCCTGCCCTTCAACCCTTCTTGGATACAGCAAAAATAGGGGTCTGCTCCCCGTTCCCATGTAAGAGCCTCCTGAATGTGTACAGAGCCTTGTCCCAGTGGAAGGAAGGAAGGAAGGAAGGAAG
>VXBC01007029.1:0-31468 GCA_013399945.1 Ploceus nigricollis
AGGAAGGAAGGAAGGAAGGAAGGAAGGAAGGAAGGAAGGAAGGAAGGAAGGAAGGAAGGAATTTTTGATCCCTTGTTCCTTTTTTTGCCTGCCTGTTTGTTATAGCTAAGTAATGTAGAGTGTGTGTGGTGGTTCCTGGTCTTTTTTAGTTGATAGAGGAAGGGTATAAGCTTCCATGTTTTGAAACCCAGACAAGGCATTCAAACCTTACTGGCTGTCCTTGTTGGCCTTTGATGAATAATTTCTAGCTCTGTTCTCTATTTTTGGGAAAAGTCGGTAACACATACTCTGTTTTACCTTCCTTCTTAGGGCACACCAGGAGTGGTTAATCTCTTTAAGCATCTGTTCCTGTAGAAGTACTATCCTGCACAAATATTTTTGTCCATGGCACTGGAAAATGCACACAAAGTTTCAGAGGAACATAGTCCAGAAAAGGAGGCATTGTGTTCTTCAATGAAAACAGAAGTAGTCTGGGTAATTAGACTGGGGAATATTTCCGTGTAACTTCTATGGGATTTCACTTTCATCAGCAAAAAATAATACTTCTCATTTGAGTTTGGGTTATCATGTTGCATGATCCTGCACAGGGTGATGACTGCATAATGAAAAGGATAATGCAAGGCAGTTCACCCTGTGGCTGCCCTTGCCCTCACATACCTGCCCAGGACTTTGTTCAGCTTTGAGTCACATGCTTAAATTCCAGTTTAAGACGTCAGAGCTGGTGCTGGCCACTAAGTAAAGGCAATACTGATGCTTCATTGCTTTGCTGCATCAGCTCCAAAATTTCTGCTGCTATTTGGGAGGAAGATGGAGAAAAACCTCTATATGCAGCACAGAATATTGTATATGCAATATTCTATGTACAAAATTCTACAAAACAGCTGTTCTACCAAAAAAAAAAGAAAAGGTACAAAAATTCTGTATACAGCATTAAATATTGTATATAAATACAGAGAAAAACCCTGCATAGGTCATTATGTATAGAGTTCAGCCCTAAGCCACCAGGCAGTAAAATTATCTGGAGTTAAACTTCAGCTAGTGTAATTTCATATAAGTCCTCTGAAATCTGTCCTTAGCATAACTGTGTGGTTCATGCCAACAGAGCACCTGAAAGTTTTTTTCCTTTTAAGATTTTCAAAAATCAGAAGCTGTCTCTCGATTCAGAGCACTTGTCACAAGGAACTAACACCAGGAGCTGTCAGGTCATGTATGTCTAGCAAAATGTCTAGTGAAATGTTAGCTCTCCAGCCTTGACATACACTGCAGCTGTCGCTTTAGAATGAAAATTTCCAGAACAGAATATGTTAACGATTGGCTCGGTCTCATTTTAAAGTTAGTGTAGCTCCATTAGTTCTCTGCTTCACCTGTGACAAACCAGAGAAACAGAGCAGTAGATGCTCTTTCACAAGGGACTGACAGACTGATAAACCACTGTATGTACTCTATACCTGCCATTCAAGTGGAAATTGTATTTCCATTTAAAAGTCTATTACTTTATTAGAGTGCAATAAATGTGTTTTCATTAGTTGTGATCCCCGGTCTCTGTCTTTCACTTCTAATGTGTTTTCTTTGGTGACATTTTTTCTTGTCAGTGAAAGGTCGTGACATTTCAAGGTATTCACTTCCTGAAGCATGACTTCTTGAAGTAATGAGATGCAGCTGACCTGTCAGTAAAAATCTGCCGCAGTGAAAACAAGCCTGGCAAAAGCAGAGCTCAGAAGCCTCAACTCAAGGTCACTCCTGATGGAGCTGATGGCTGCCCATGTTCTCTGTGTTATTACAAGACTGCCCAGAAAGGATAAAAACCCCAGGATTATGTGTCACTGAGTGCTGTTATTATTTGAACCTCTGTTTTCAAGCATCCCATTAATTTGCATAGTGATTCAAGCTCAGGCAAACTTTGTTTTGTTTAAACCTTAAATCACGTTAACTTTAAATGTCAAAAATTGTTGTAAAGCAATTTTGGTTCCTTAATAAGTATAAATAGATTTCAGACTGCATATGTCAGTTGGAAGTGACCTGACTGAAATTCTTAGGCCTTTTTATCATGGTTGTTACTCAGGAGTGCAACACTGAGGACTTTAATCTCAAAGGGAATTCTCTTTAGTGCTGTAATCTCAAAGGGAAGTCTCTTTGATGCTGGCATCTCCAGAATGTAAATCAAAAGTAGATTTGGGCTTGACTGAAATAGTTGGTTGTTTTCTGCCCCAATTTTCTTATTGCAGAAAAGTTGTATACACATTTCATTTTAATTTAACAGTGCTTTGCATTCTCTTTTCACCTGGGAAGGACTACCTTACATTATTCTACAAAAACATGCTCAGCCCACGGTGAGTCTGAAAATAACCTTTACATGTCCTCTTTGTGCCAATGCATGCAGAAGTGATAAACTATCTTCTGGATAGAGAAGTGTGGTCTAACCCTTTTAACCCCTACACAATGTCCTTTCTAGTAATATTTGTTAAATAACCCTTTCTGATAATTTCATCATGTCTCCTCAAGAAAAGACAAAATTTTACCTAGTATATATTTTTGCCTATTATGCAGTGTTATGTATTTCAGCCTTCTTCCATTTTAGGGGCTGTGCTTTAGGCTGATAATTTTTCTTTTCATAAGTTGCTGTCAGTTTTCAGCCCATTTGAAAAAAAAGTCTGTATTTTTAAGCATGAACTTCTTGAATTGATTTATTATTTTTATTGGACTTCCCAACTTTGTCATTTTATTGGAGTTGTTCTGTCATACTTGATTTCTGCAGCATTCATTGATCGTATTCACCAACAGAAACAAATAATCGCTTTTTAAAATCTCATGTCATCAGTAAAACTGGAGGTTTTTCATAGATGATGCGTATATTTGAGGAGTTCTTTTGTCTGGGAAGACAGCAATATGAAATAAGAATTAAAAGAATTTAGGAATTAAAATCTCATTTTTGTAGACTGATTTTCCCCTCATGAATATGACAGTGTCATGCTCCTCCTTAAAGACAATTAAAACTAGTTTGTCCTGAATTTCTAAGTGCATTTAAAAAATCCTCCAAAAACAAAACCATGTCTTTCTCCTGGCATTAATCCATGTTTAGCCTATTACAATATGTTAAAATATTAGGTTGCTGTACTTTTTATAGCCCTTGTGGACTCACTTCCATTATAAGAATAAGAAATAGTGATCCTACTCACTCCAGAGCTGTCATTTGAGATGGAGAGTGCAAGAGTGGTGCAGACAGTTGGGTTTTATTTGCTGTTATGGGGAGAGCTGCCACTCATAGCGGTAGTAATAACCTGTATTATTCATCATTTGCAAATGTTTCTTCCTGACAAGTAGCATTTTTATAAGGAAAGTCACCTTCAGTTTTTCCTGGAAAGAACTGTGTGACCCATCATGTACTATGAGCAGCCAGATTTATAGTGAGAGGGTTTTCAACAAAATCTGGAAGGAGTGGGCAAGGATGTTGAACTGATCATCAGTGATATATTTGATCAATCTGTACAGAAAACAATTCCATTTTTAAGACGATAAAGAATATGGTGGGTATAAAAGGTTTTTGTAATTCCTAAGTTGCAGTTTATTATTGTAAAGCTGTTGAAAAGTTCACGTGTCTGATCCTGGTGTCTCAGATTAGACAGGTAAGACACCTTACAAAACCCTCCTTATGACAGACTCCAAAAAACCTAAAATTAAGAAAAGAGAAATTTCTTGAGTTTTGAGGGTAAAGACCCTTCTGATGGGTTTTGACATTCTTCTGCATTCAGTGGTTGGTACAATGAAGAAAACAAATAGTTGCAGGCTCTGTACAGGAGTAATATCCTGCACAGTAAGGTGCCTTGCTGATTAACCCACGGTAAGAGCAGCTTTGTGGTGCTGGGATAAGAATGAAGGGATTGGTAGAATTGGGTTTTTTGTTTATGATTATTTAGACATAACAAAACCTATGAATTTTTCTTCAGTTTTCTGCTCTATTAATAAATACAATTTCTAAGTAAATCTGACATGAGCCAAGTGCTCTGGTCTTAGGAAGACAGTGAGCAGACGAGCAGGACAAACAACAGACCACTGGGATCCCACTGCTTCACAGTTTGGGCAGAGCATCTCTGAACGATTCAAACTGGAAGACACTCAGAGGATTTTAGTCCATTCTTCCAAATTATTTCCTTATGGTCTTTTCCTTCTGACTTTCAAGCAAGTGCTTACACGTTGCATCCATGCAAAGAAATTTCCTGCAGTTTGCTTTAGTTGTACCTCACTAGGAAGCTGGGAGGAAACTTTTGGTGAAGTACTAGAGTTTAGACAGTGTACCAGATTTAGCCCTGGATTATATATTTCTTTTCTGAAGCCAATGACAATTCAAAACTTTTGGCAAAATATGAACTTTATAAACCAAATTTTCAGGATTCCTTCCTTTCTGCTGGGTTTATGTGCATATTGTGAAAAAATTACACAAAGCCATTGTGAGGTCATGATATGAGTTTGTCTCTCATTACAAGAGAAATGATCCCATTGTAAACCCAACTCATCTCACAGGGGTGTGGAAGAGAAAATGACATTTTCTAAGTGTCATTACTCATCTACCTTCACTTCCTATTTTCTTGCTTAAGGTCTTTTCAGTTAATAAAACCTGTAGATTCTGAAAGCAATATTGAGGAGAGAAAAGTGAGATGGGAGTATCTTGAAGATTAGCCTTTTTAAAAAAAAAAATTATGTGAACATACTTCTTACATAGTAATTATAGTAGATAATTATTCCTTTCCTTCGAGCAGAAATTTATATTTTTTCTACAATCATCAGGACTTCATAAAACAATAATCTCTTCTGTTTCCTGTCCCATGCTTGTATAGAAAAAATGGTGAATGCTGGTGGAAAATATAGAAAATTGTGTGAGTTTAGTGGAGAAAGGTTTATCATCTGTGACCTATTCCACTTCTAAAACAAACTCAAGTCCATAAAAATTACACATTTCTTCTGGGTATTCACAGGTAGCCATCATTTTTGAAAGATTATCATGTTTTTCCTGAATTTAGTTACTGTAATCAGATTTTCTTTAGTCATTAAAGGGTTCAGTCATCTCTCTTTTACACAAGGAATTTTTTATGCAAAATATTCAGTAACTCTTGAAGAGAGCCCTGAACACTTGCTGTAATCAGTCCCATCACTGTTCCCTAGTGGAGTCTCTCTTAGCACAGGGGCTGGGTTTTCTGTCCTCATTTCCAGTAGTTCAGGCAAGATCTAGTTCATTAGAGGGTCATTTATTTTTTACTTATTCATAAAGGAAGAGCTGAGGCATCATCTTAGATAAAGTAAAAAAGGAATTTTTTGAGAAAATACAGGGGCTATCATGCCCAATATGACTTGGGTTTTGTTGTTTGCTTTTTATTTGTAGGGAGACATCCCTAAAGACTACTACTGAGTGATTGTCTCTTTGTGTTAGGCCAACACTGTAATAAAAGCCCATTTAGAGATGCTTATTCTTGAATTGAGACTCCAGTGACTTTTCTTTATGGATCTTTTTTCGGTTCTGACACAAACTCTCTATTCATTATTAGCAATAAAAGGAGAAAATACCTTGAAGGAGCACAGTATCTGAGCAGCAATTAATTAATTTTTGAGACTTTTTTACACAAAATTTAATTCTCTAGAACATAAAAAAGAAAGAACAAAATCCATGTACACAACTTGCCCATTGTACAGAAGGATTAGCAAGTTATTAATGGACCATCTGAAGTTGTGAGAAGCATCCTCATGCTTGCACACAGTGAGCCATTTCAAGCACTCTCCAGTAAGTGGGAAATACACTGGTGAAGAAAGTGCAGTAGGGATAAAAGCACTCCTAGTGCTTGCATTCAGATGTAGGAGGAATGATTTCTCATAATTTTTATTAAATTAAAATCGTAGAAAAAGCAGCATGCATTGACCTCTTCACAGGCTGCGTGTGCGCGTATGCAGCGAGTGGATTCAGTGACGTACCTCCTGACCCTGCCTTTGCACAGACAGAGGAGATGATGCTTTCACATACTCAGCTCTTTGATTTCCTTTCCACTAGCCATAATTAACATTTATTCAAGCAACATTAGGAAGAACATAAATATTTCAAAGAAGCTAATTACAGCATCCAAAACATCCTCCAAGCTATTCGTTTAATGAGGATGTGTTTTGTTCCCGCAATAGTGTAACATTAATTTCATCAAGCTATTAAACAAAACAAAACCAGATACAATAGAGAAAGGCGTATTTTTTCTCCTGTTTACAAGAATGCTTACTTGAATTTCGGTGAGTTCCTTGAATAAAGATGACTGTCATAAACCATACAAGCTTCCTATAAACTCAGATTCAAGCTTGGTCAACTTGCTCTGTCAAAATTTGTACCAATTTAAGTAGAAATATTTTCTTGGTATAATATATAGTCTGACCTTAGTGCAAATGTACATTTTTGTTAGAAGTTATATTGTTTTTTCTAGTATATTGCAAGGAGAATTATAACTATGCCCAAATCAGATTACCTTACCCATGTATCAGGAACTGCAAAATTTTTCTTTTAATGGTAAATGGAAGACCAGAAATTTTCTACCTAGAATTTTTTCCCATAATCTTCAAAATCTCCTGATATGTTTTTGTGCAAGTGGCCTCAGCAAAATTTTTCAGTTTCCAGTACTAAAACACACTATGCAAAAATGCAGCTTCTGGGCTAATCAGAACCCTTTCACCTGAAACTAAAGTTTAATTCAAGATGTATCTTTTCTTCAGTATTCTTAAAAACACTCTGCACCATTCAACAGGTGCAGATTATTTACAGGTATCGTGTACTCAAATCATAAAAGACTGTAATTTATTTTATTTCACCATCCATTAAATATTTAACAAGACTGTAATAATTAAAATGCATAACAAATTAAATCCTTCCTTAGGCTAAAGCTTGGGACACTGATTCATGCAGTTGAATCAAGATAGATTAGGGAGATACCTTTCAGCACTGATGACTCCCCATTTATGACAATTTCTTCAAATAAATGTGTTCTGCTTTTATTAATGAAAAACCAGAACTAAATGCAATCCCTCAATTAAGACTATTTTTAAAAAACTCTTTTAATTAGGTAGGTATAAATACAATCATACATACAAAATACAGGCTTCTTCAGTTTATATACAGTTCTGATAACTGGCTCTCCATTCACATGAGCATTACCTCTGTCCCCAGACATGTAAAGAAAAGCTTTGCTGCTGAATCTGATAGAGAAGATGCTTCTATTACTAAAATAATTTTACAGCATCTTAGCATGCTGCTTGGCAAAGCTTTTGCAATTTTGATGGCCTATCAAAGGGTCCAGGGTGGCAGAGCCCACTTTTTTAATATACATCTGATAAAGATGAAGGCAAAGAGCAGACACCAATGCTGTGGCTATAAACCAAAGTTTTGCTTTGTTTCACAGTAACAGCCACTGCTTTTGTCAGGCAGATTTACTCCACCACATACTATTTAGCTCCCAGTCAAAACCCACTGAAAAGGTAAAAAGGAACTGCAAGTTGTTTTGGAAAATGGCAAGCTCTACTATTGCGCTATTGTCTCATTGCTGGATTGTGATGTACTTATTTCCTTAGGAAAAAAAGCAATCAAGAGAAAAAATATGAGTGAATGTAAAGAGAAGGGAAAACAAATCATAGACTCTAAACTGGGATCTCCCATCCGGAAACCATCTCTGTAGCATCGGAGCAGCACCTCAGCTGCGCAGGACCTTCCTGGAGCAAATGGGAGAAAGCAGAGACCGTCAGACATGCGCCACACTTCACCTGCTGCTGGGCTCAGCGTGAGGAACAGCTCAGCACCAGCATGAACATCTTGCTCACTCTTGGCAGTGGCAATCATCACTTGTTGGATCTGATAGCAGGAGGAATGGCACACTTGGGTAGCCACTCTGGTAAGCCAGACCTTGCTGTGCTTCAGGGATGGCTGGACTAAACTACCCAAGTGCCCTTACAGATCTGGAGTCTGTGTACTTTTGACTGTCATAGATTCTCAATCATTCTTTCTTTATCTACAGGCACAAATAACAACTGGGACCAAGGTCTGCAGGTGCATTATAAGTAAAATACCTTGCTAAGCATAGTATTAGGATTTTAATCACTAAATGTATTACCATATCGCTGAGTTCTGTTTCGTGGTGTGGCATTATGTGTGTATTCAAGGCATAGGAAAAGTCTGGAGGCAGTCACACCCCTTCAGCTGGGGACTCTTTAGAAAATTCAGGGACCAGTCAGCAGGTGCTGAGACAGAGGGGTGCCCATCCCCACAGCCACCGACGGCTTCTCCCACATGTAAGCTCCACGAGATTTACTCCCGCGTTCAGCTAGCTGGGGGCAAATCAGCTAGTGGGTCCGATTTCTCCCTCGTACACCGGGCTGGGACAGCCGAGCACCCCTTCGCCGCCCTCGTTTCATCTCTCGGAGCATCCATGGCAGCGAGGGAGCGGTGCCTGCCGCGCCAGCCACGGCGGCTCCCGCAGGGCTCCGGGGGACTAAAACATGCAATTTTTATTTTAAGGAGGGGGTTTAACAAAGGGCCTGGAGCCTGGCCAGCGCCTCGCCTCTGTGCCGAGCAGGGACACCCGCCGGCACAGCGCGGGCTCCAGCGGCCCCGCGCCGGGGCGGAGCGGGCTGAGTCACCAGCCAGCCGCCGGCCCCGGGGAGAGCGGGGCAGCCCTCCCGAGCCAGGCTGGGGCTGGTCCACGTGTCGAGGGGATTTAAAAAGTTGGGGCAGAGAGCGAGGACATGCCCAGAAGAGCGGCTGGCAGAGCGGCGGCGCCGGGAGCTCGGCGGACATGGGACATCTGTGCCACCACCAGCCCCCCGCGGCCACTGCCGAGCGCAGCCTGAGGAAGGGAGGAGACGGCGCGGCGCTGCCCGGGTCCCCGCTACTCCTCCTCTTCGTCCTCCTCGCTTCCTCGATTTCTGCTTGCAAAGGTGAGGATCGTCCCGCTCGCAATCCCTTCCTGCGCCGCCAGCTCTGCCCATTATCGGGGAGCAGGGTGCCCGCAGCCTGCCAGCCTTGCGGGGCAGCTACTGGGCACTGCTCCGGGCACTGGTCTGGGGGGCTTCTTCCCGTATCCTGGCAGGATTCCTCTGTCCTGGCAAAACACTCCAGCAACTTGGGAAATAGGCTTTTGTTGAAAGAGATTTAATTTTAAGTATAATTTACTCTGATTTTAAAAGGTAAGAAAAGACATGAAACAACACGTGTCACAAAATTGCAGGACAAATTAGGACCCTCTGGCAGTCATTCCAACCTGTAGCAATATTTATCAGGTGAGGAATCCTGAAAGTTGCTATCTTTGTAGCAGGGATCTCTTGTGAAACATCTAGCGGACTGTTTAACAAAACATACTCTCTTTTCGACTCTATTTTCCCACCTCAGATAGATTAGCTGCTTACACCTTGTAAAGTAATGTTACAAAATGCTGTGCAAGGACCATTTCTATTTTGTTTGTATTTTATTTGTGTGATTTGCTTTAGTTGTGAGGTTGTTTTCTGCTTTCTTTTGTTTTTTTAATGTCAATAACCAAAGAAATCTAATGGCAGCATACTTAATATGTTAAAAAGAAGTTCTGAAGATGTGGAAGAGGGGAAGGAAGGAAGAGAAGCACAATGGAGGGCAGTGGCACACAGTATTTCATCACTGTTCTTACACAAATGATTGCCAGGAGCTTGTTTAGGGATGCAGTAGTGGGAATAGAAGATGTAAGATGTGAGTCCCAGGCTATGCATCTGGCATTCTAGTGCCTTGAAAGAAGTTGAATTTCTTAAAGATGGCAGAATTGAAGGATAGGAGAGCAAATGTGCTGTCGACAATGTTGATTCCGTAGAAGGATTTCCTCCTCTGTGTTCCCTTTAAGTAGGACTCTTTTCTTCAATAGCACATGCTTCTTTCTTTCTCTCTCTCTCTCTCTTTTCTCTCTCTCTCCTCTCTCTCTCTCTCTTCTCTCTCTTGCCTTCTTTTTTTTCCCCTTCCCCATATGGTTATGTTGTGTATATTACAGAAAACCTTAACGTTTCACTGTGTGTGCTGTTGTGGAAATGAATCAAGTCCTGTAGGTACTGCAGCCCTGTTCTGAATGGGGTGATGAAGGAACACTGCTCAGTCGTTGGAGGAGCACAGTCCTAGGTGCACAAAACAGGTGGGATTGCACATGAAATAAAAATTTCTGAATATGTAGAGAAGGGTAAAGGAAAGTGAGGAATGGGAAATAATTTATCTTCTCTGCCCAGAAGTTTATGCTACAGGCCAAAAAAAAGGAGAAAGTTATAATAGTCAGGCTTTCCTGTTTGTTGCCCTAAGGTCTACTAATGCATGCAAATGAATTTCTTAGGTCTCCCTGAAAAGCCTTGGGAACTAGTCAATGGCAGAAGCAGTGTTCAGAGATAGGCAGGCAATGCTCTGATGGGGAAGGTGTGCTAATTTGAAATATTGCCCTGTTCCACTCTTTTAACTGGGATACTAATCCCAGGTAGCACTCCAGTTTGAATACACTAATTTAAGAGCAGAAGACAACGTAAGACAACTGTAGCACCTTTAATTTATTTGGCATTTTTCTTTGAAATGAAACAAACAATTGGAAATCAGTTTCCTTGTTATGTGAACAACTCAGAGACTTAAAAAAAAATCCCACTTCTATATAGTGTGAAATTAAGAGCCCCTCTAATTCTTTTTTGGGGCAAAGCAAGCATCCATAATAATTAGTCACCTTAAGTCCATGCCAGTACAGAAATGTGGTTTTGAAATCTATCCCATTCCATTAATGCCTGGAACTAACTACTGTTGTGATTATTGTTATCAGGGGTAAATGTAAAACAAATAACGTGGTGGCATTTATTCCCTGCTCACTGGACATTCTAGCTAGGTCTAGAGGTCCAGCACCAGCTTCCCTCCCATGGGAGTTACAGCACATCCCCTCACTGACATCATTGTGTGGTGTCTGACGTACTCACAATTTGGTGATGCTCATTTCTGTTATTTACAGAGGCTCTAACAATACACTGCTATCAGAAATACGCTGCCAGGTAAAATAACAATGTGGTAAGAGGGACATTCTGGACATTAAGCTGGAAGGGATACTGGGACAGTGACTTCCATGTCTGCAGACTGGGTGGGTAGAGGTAGAGAAAGGAGATCCCCCAAGTTAAGCACAGCTTCACTGCATTGTTATGCAATTAAGAACACATTTAATCTACTGAGGGACAAGCTTTTCCACATCACATATGCAAGAGAGAGGCAACAAATCCAGTCACAGATGTACTGTCTATCACCTTGTCAAAACAATATGTTCATATCATGGGAACTATTTATATGCAATTGTACATTACATAGTGCATGTTCAATTCTGCAGCTGTAGCACACAAGAAGGCAAGAAGTAGAGTCCAGATCCTCAATTCACAGTGAATGCACTGAAGGTGAGCAGAGCTCTCAGAAAGCTTGAGGTAGTAGGAACTGGAATGTGATTTTCTGAGCAGGTCTCAGTGAGACCTAAGTAACTTCCACACTGTTTGTTGTTATTATGTGGGTGCCCATATCTGCTGTGAACTTGTGAAAAAGCATCCTGCTGTGTTGCTGAAATAGAGCAGGCAAAAACCACAGAGCACCCAGGGTCACAGACTTCCTCAGACCAAGCAGCTCTCGGCCTTTGCAGTTAATAGTTGTGCTAGGTATGTCTGACATGGGACACTTACACAAATGACCTTTGCTGTACAGCATTGCTAAGCACGATTTGTGCTTCCAGGTGCACCAATGCCATCCCAAGCACTCGAATCAGATGAGGATTTCCAGCTGTTGAAAGAGGTAAGCATCATCTGCCATGTGGTATCCTCCCATTTCTTCTGTGCCCATCCTTGCTGCAGTCCACCTCACTATCCAGTGTTTCTCTTGCACAGAGTTCAGCTGTGTCTTCTTCCAGTATGTCTTCCTGTATGTCTTCTATCCTGGAATCAGCAAAGAGGTGAAATATCTAATTTTCCAGGTATTCTGAACAGTTGCTTCAGGAGGATGTTGGGACTAAGTGCTGAGATGTCATTCTGAGAGAAGATTGTCCTGTCTCAGTGGAGAGCTATGTTTGATAACTGTCAATGACCAGGCAGACACTGTCCCTGGAAGCATCACAGTGTCCCTCACATCTGGTAGATTTATAGTCTGTACATGATACTCAGGAATTGTTTCAACTCATCCAGTCTTGCTTCTTGCATCCTGTGTTCTGCACACAAGGCTGGGACACTGTTCAATCCTATCCTAGCCTCTCAATTTATTAGGTAAAGGACAATGTACTGTGTCAATTAGCCCCTCTAACATTTGGCTACTGATTGGTATCATAACTTCCACTCTCATCTCTGAAATGAACGTTTGTTGAGTGTGACGCATGTGTTAACACAGGCTCTTCCCTGCCCTTTTGGAACAGATGGAGTGGCAGGGCATAACATGTGGAGAGGGTTTATCCTGCAACTTGCATGCCCTGGTGTTGCTGCAACTGTCAACTATTGTGTTGACATTTAATTTAGTGGCTTTTGATAACACTGGAGAATAAATGACTCATCAGGGGGGCAGATGCAAAGAGTAAATTTCTTCTGACTGAGACCATTACAGTAGACATTCTGCTTACTGTCATCTCCCCACAGCTCATATTGGACATGGTGACTCAAAACCTAACCTATTCTAGGCTGGCACTTGAATGAGCCCTAGTGATGCTTATCACCTGGGAAAAAATGGTCTCTTGGGAAGTAAGATCCTGATAACTATAAGGAATTTTCGAAAATGAGTTATTTACATTCTGAATTTAAAAAGCTGTTTTATACATTTCTGTATGTCATGATAAGATTTGCTAGCTGTAAGATTTGTCCTTGTGGTGCCTGGAAACCAAGACAAAGGTCTTGTTGATTTAAATGAAGAAAACAGTACGCATAAGATACTAATTTTGTAAAATTTTGTAATAAAAGCAATATAAAACTTACCACTAAAACTAGATTTATGCTGGACTGGAAAGGGTCTAAAGAAGGAGAATTAGATATACAGTCACATACCCTAAATCAGCCTAATTACTCACTCATACTAGGTCACCGGGATTTCATGAAGTGCGAGTAAGTAATAATTCTTCCCTCTTTGCTACTTTACTAGTGGATCATTGAGGAGAAACCCTGCCTCTAAATAAACCTAGTATGTTCCAGGAATGGCTCTGAGTTTATAAATTTGAGAACTTTGTAACTAAGTATTTTGTTTCATTACTTGTCTCTTACTTCCTTTTGTTGCTTTATGTTAATTAACCAACCCCAAGCAACTTGCAATCTCCTACTCTCAGGCCACATTTCTGAGACAGGAGAGAAAATTTTGGAGAAGAAGCATAAAAGATAGAAACTACTAATTTTTTAAAAAGGACTTAACAGAAATTGTGGCTTTTCCTCAGCCCTTGCTTTGTGAAGGTCTTAGCTGAAATATACCATTGTGTTGAATACAAAGCAGTCTCTGGCTTGTTCTGCTACTGAATTATGGTAGTTATCTGTGTCAAGTAAATAAACAAATAAAAACCAAGCACAAACAATCCCCAAGAGGAAACAGCCCTTTTTTTGACATAAGCTTCCAAAATTACTTCAGCTTGATTTTATCTCATTCATTGCTGACTTCTTCCTCTATACTTTCTTACTCTGAAAGTAAATGAAGCTGAACTAAGACACTCAAACACGTGCAAGATGATGGAAAAAGTGAACAGAGAGGATGTGTTACCAACAAAACCTATTTGAAAAGGGAATCCTGTGAGCTATTAGTTTTTCCACTATGTCTGCTAGTGCTTTCTCATAGATTGTCTCTGGAGAAATGAATCATCTCCTGTCCTGAAGAGCTCAGATAAGCATTATTTTTTTTAAATTTCTTTTTTCCTTTAATGTTTTCTTTGCTAATGCATGTCGCTTAGGGCTTTTTTTCTATAAAAAAATTGCAAGAACAATTGCATTGCCTGCTCTATCAAAAAAAATCCAAAAACCACTGTGTTTTTTATGCAGCCTGTGAACATGAGTGGCAAAGATTTTTTTTTTTTCATCTAACTCTACCAAATATTACATGGAAAAAAAAGAAGCATATACTGATGGAGGTTACTATGATACAACTTTGAAGTTACTTAATGAAATTGTAAGTTGCTTTTTGTCATCATTATTAAACCATGCAACTTCAGTTGCAGTGCTGGAGACTTTTCCTTACAGAATACTCTGGGATTTCAGCACTGGTAATATTATTTCTCTGAACTCAAATACCTTTTATTCCATTTCTTATTTCTTCTCTGTTAATAACTCCACTAAAAATTAGTCAGTATTACATTATTCTTTCATCTTGGAAAAGAGACAGAAGGAGGATGTAACTAATAGAAGGTTATGAACCGTAGAGAGAGGATGGGTAGGAATCACTCGTTTGGTACTTCTTCCAAGAAAAGACCATGACAGCACTGAATGAAGACAGCTTTGAAAAGACTGGTGAAGAAAAACAATAGTGGTGTTTCACACAGTGTTTGTCACTTCTGGCACAAATTGAATGGTGTGCATAAGATGTGCCAGCACATATAATCACTCAAGGGGTGCATGTGTCATATGCCTCCTGTAGGGATGCTGTAACCCAATTGAAAGAGTTGTGTTTAAGGATTGATCCTTGAATCCCTTGCCTTAGTTTTGTCATTTTCTTCACACTTTTGTATAATTCAAAGATATTTCAGAAGAGAGATAAGTTAATAGTTTATGCCCCAGATACTTACAATCATAACTTAAAATATGTCTTAGTCTGAGAAGTTTGCACTTAAGAGGGGTATGTGGTGGGTAGGAAATAAAGGTCACAGATGCATATGTTTGTTCAGATCAAGCAAGTATAAGTTTGTTGCTGTTGTTATTTTCTTTTTTTTTTAATGTGGTTAAGGCCCTTTCCCCCTTTGAATGCAAGGTATTTAATGAATGGACCTATAAGGATGCCTTACAGTAGGCAACCTTCCATGCCATTAACTGCACTTACCTTTTTCTGAAAATATGCATCTTTCACTTGTTTTTATTACTCTGACTTCCTAAAAAAACTGTGAACTGTGAACTCTTACAGATAGATGACGCATGTTCTGCTTACCTGTCCACAGATTCTCAACCTCAGGTGAGTCAGACAGAGGTAACTCTACTATTTGGATACTGTTTGTTATATATAGTAGAACTGGAAGTGTGATACCTAAGTTCCTGTTTTCTTTGCATTAGGTATCTAGTACACTGGAAGAACTTTGTTTTTTGATCATGGGATTTCTCCAGAAACCACAGGTAACACACACAAAAGACTGCTTAGCATTTTTGAAGCCTGATCGCTCACTGTGCCATTGTCTACAATGAATTCTGAGGACCCAGTATGCAAAGTGTCATTCAGCACTGGAAGTACTTCTATCAGTTTTTACTCTGAAATGCCATGTGCCAGAATGTAACACCTTGTAAAGACAACAGGGATACATCAATGTTTGGAAAATTATCTCCAGGTTGAGTACAAGGTGTTAGGTGTTTTTATTGCTCTAGATTAGAAAAACTATGAATTCTCAACAGACAAAGGAATTTGCTCAGGAGAGTCTGGGGATGAACAAGGGAGCATCTGCTAAATACATCTAAGTCTTCTAGGGCAGAATAATCAATGCTCTCTACAGAGTTTGAAATGATTAGTTAGATTGATAAGCAAAGACATATAATACACCTGCCAAGGAAGAAGGATATTTTAACCTAGTGATGAAAATATTATGCATTTAATCAAAATTATCCATTGTTCTTTTTATTTTAATGAATAAAAACCTTTCTACCAACTATTATTCCCACAGGATTTAGATGGGAAAGACAACACCAAAAGGGTAAGATGTCTATATATGTCCTACAATCACAGTAAAAAAAGGCAAGAAAATCATAAAACTCTTGCCCTGCTTTGTAGTAAAACCCCATTTTTAATTTTTTTGAACAGTTCTTATTTCATTATTCTAAGACTCATGACTCGGGCAACTCAGACATCATGGTAAGTGGCATAGCACCTCCTTCTGAGTGAGTACATGTGTGCTGTATACAAAACCAAGGCAATATTCCTTTTTGCAGTAGTCTTTCCAACTGTATAGCAAGCTCAGGGCTTGGAGTTGCATGTTTACAGTACAGAAGGTATTTTAATAATATAGGAGAGGATGATCAGTACTGTACAGATGTGGAAAAATAACCTAACAAACTCAACAAAACATTCATGGAATCCCAACTGAATCTTAACCTTGCAGTTTCAAATTTTAAGAATGAGATCAAATACATTTTCTGGGTATTGGAAAGTAGCATATGCAGTGACACAATGTGGACTTACAGGACCTGAGAACATGACCATAACTATTAGATACTCTTGAAAGCATTTTTATTAATTTTTTATGAAACTGTAGTAATTCATTTGCGCATGTCATAAATATGTAGAGGCAAAATAGTATTTAAGTCTCTCTTGGATTTTGGCTTATATTTTGAATGAAAAATATAGTTTAAACCATGGGCAAGAATTGCTGCTTGAAAAGTATTCTCATAAACCAACAAGCCAAGTACGTGATCCATTCCCGCTTTTGAAGTGCAAACATACCCTGTTATCTGTGTGCTTCTATGCACCATAAGATCTTGAGAGAGTTAAAAGTATTCATATTTTCTTGTTTCTTAAAAATCATTCTTACGTGCCAATGATCATTTTTGCCTTGTTCTTTACATTTCTCCAGAAATATGTGGTATATTTCCTAGAAAGTGACATTGCTCATATTGATGTCAATGTTTTCATGCTACAGTTGCTTTGGAGTCTTTAATGGTAATTAAGGCATGTGAAATGAAATGAGCTATTTCTGCTGCTGCTCCTGCTTAAAAGGTTACTGCATGCCACTGCACCACCATCCTGAATACCTTTGCTGCTGCTCCCAGAGATTACTGTTCTCTCACTTTTGGTTTAGCTGTTAAGATGACAATTTTCTAGCCATTCTCAGAGATACTTAGGTGAGATCCATCATTCCTCAGCTTTATATGCTCTCTCCACTGGCTGCAAGACAGAGCCCAAATGGACAGCTGGGATGTTCATTAATGACTTCAATCACATCAGATTCCTACTTTTTTTAGGTATTATGATCCCATATCTACCTTAGGCAGATAGCACAAAATTGGCTACAAATAAGCAAGTTATTTTTACCTATTAAATACAATAACACTTTGGTAACTCTGGTTACTCCATATATTACAATTCTCTTAATTGCATTACTTTTTGAAGAAGTATTGTAGTAAAAATGCATTTTTAAAAAAAATTACATTTATGTGAGTTGAAGGTTTAAATTGGTTAATGGAACACAGGTTTTTTATAATTTATTTCTTCCTGAGGACCTCTCTTCAAAATCCCACATAGTTGTGTCTTTCCAGGGTGAGTACTTACTCTGCACACAATGCCACTGTGCATAATTAGGCTGTCTGAAAGCTTAAAGTCTTGTTGAACACAAGGAATTTCATGATTGGAGCTTAGATAGAGTGACCAGTGTCATGGTTACAAATGTCCCTTGAGAATGGATTTCTACTGTACACTGTTCTTTAGCAAAAAATCCAATTTTGTTTTGTTGCCATTTATTTTGAAGTAAAATTAACTTCTCAGTACAACAGAGGTTGAAGCTGCTAACTTCCATAGTAGAAAATTCAAGAAGTGTTAGTAGGAATACTGTATGGAAATATTCTCAGTACCACTCACAGAGACTGAACAAAGTTTGAGTAATTCCAGGAGTCTGTAAATGGTTCTCAACTTTCAATTAGTAAAGCTAAACATAGCTTCTCCCTCCATCACTCTGTGTAGTGTAAATATAAATGTTGATTCCTGTTTGTTGTCAAGTCAAAACATAAAAAAAAAGTTTTTCAATAAATAAGTTTCTCAGTCTTCAGTCCTTTTTTGGTGCATGTTTGGTCCACAAGTCAATACTGCAGAAAGAGACTTTTTTTGCATCATAAGGGCCAAATTTCACTGTTGCTCATGTGTGTGTGTTCGTGTCCTCTCAGTCATCTGTCCTGCATCCTTTACTGCAACTCGTTCCTCAGCTTAATGAGAGAAGACTGAAGAGATACAAACTGGACGTATGTAAACTCAAACTCTGCATGCTTATATTCTTACACTTTGTGATTCATTAGCTTTTCCAAAAACGCCCTTGTAGACCTTTCTGCTTATAGATTTTGGTTAGACTACCCAAATCTCGATGTCACACAATGTGCTTCAGGAGGGTTATCTTGCTGCTGATCTTTTTTTTTCCTCATATTGGGAAGAAAAACAGAACCTGCTGTACACAAACACACCCACCTCTCTCCCTGACTAGATAAGGAATTGAAAAGGTGGATGGGTGAAGGAGAAAACATGCTCTATTAAATTCATTCTTTCTCTCCGATTTGAAACAGCACCAGATTTTTTCACGTCTTTGATTCCTCTTGAGCTACAGCCTGCCTGAGAGGATATGATCTAAGAAAGAAGACTCAAGCATTATTTTGGCTAGTCAATATAATAGACTGAGCAAAACACCTCCTAGAGAGCAGGCATTAAAATAAAACTCTAAGTAATCATACATCTTCATGAATACATATATTTCTGTGTACATATATACATGCAGGTTTGTGAATAAACTTGCATATTTATTATGGCAGGTTTTTTTTTTAACATAGAAGGCAGGTGTTACAAAAATGACAGGTTGTTAGCTTCAGCTGTTTACTAATACCAAACTTCTGACATGAACTCAAACAAGAATATATAATCTTTAAGGAGGGTCTGGTTGTAAGAGGAAAATAACATTAACATAAACCACAATTTCTCACTAGTAATTTTACTCTTGATTACTTTTCTGTTCTGGATTAATTTCTTTATCTTGCAACAGCTGCCTGTTTTGTTCCTGTTTTCAGGTTTTTTCATACATTGAATAGAAAAAGGAGAAAATATTACATATGAATACCATAAGACTCAAATGGCAATGTACAGAAAAATTTTTACCCTTTTGAAATATAAAAAATTATAGTAGTGATCAGATTATAAATCCAAGATGGGTGTTTCAAACGCCGATAATGGTAGAATGAGAAGAACAATAGAAATAAAAATCATACAGATGTTTTAGGTACAGTACAATGTTACATGTGATGAAGTCAGAAATAAAACTGAGACTCAAAAATTATGTATAGTTTAAACTCTACTTCCTTTGAAAGCTTCCCTGGATTGAGTCTACTTCTGTAGTTTGGAAATGATGGGAGTCATCCTGTTTTGCACAATTCTCACAGCACTAGAAGAGAGCAGGTGTGATTCCTTTCTATGACACTTCACTTTATGATATTTACCCAAGAGATCACAGCACTCCAATTTTTAGTTGAGAAATACTCCCATTGCTAAATAAAAGCCCTCTTAATTTTAATGTTCTGGTAAGCACAACACTGAGACTATTTTGTTTCTCAAATTTACTGTCTCCCCACCTGCAGGACACATCACTCCTCTCTGATACCAACAGAAGCAAATAAAACACTGTGATTAAGCTTATGTGTTCTCTAATCATGAAGGTCTCATTAAAGCAACTGGATACCTCATGCTTTGTACTTGTTACATTTAAATAGAATTTCTATTTTCTTCATCATTTGTTATCCTCCTTGCTATATGGATCACTAGGCAGCTGTTTCACCCTGTGTGCAGCATGGACAGGACTGACTATCAAAAGTGCTGCTCTTTGGGAGCTAATGTGAGAGACATGGTTATGGTACATCTTTGGGAACAGTCTGGGGTCTCATTCCTGGGAGAAGCCCAAGTATTTCTGATATTTAAACTTTGTATTTTTGTCCTCCTGCAAGATGCAAAAAGTAGCTCTCTCTGTAGAGACCGCTGTCATGAAGACACTCTTGTTGTGCCTGGGTAGTGAACCCTGGAAAATCAGAGGCAAAGGCTGTTCATCATTCCTAGTACAATTCAAAAGCAATCTGACCTGATCTAAAACTTCAGGTGGAATTCGGCTCCATTCATATGTTCTCTTCTATTTCTACATGACAACATAAACTTTGTATTACTGACATGGAGAAATGCACATAAAGCATTTAAGGAGTAAGACTGCATGTAGTACTGAAGAAATATTTTTTATATATACATAAACAACCTCTTAATTTGTACTAATTTACAGCTGTAGATATAATTTAAAATATTTTTTTCTTCAGGAAGAACTTCAAGGACCTGGAGTGATTCAAAGCAGAGGCTACTTCTTCTACAGGGTATGATTTTTTTTAATTTATTTTTTTAATTTTTTGTTTTGAGGTGAGAGTTAAAAAAAAAAAAGTAGAGAAACAATTGAATTACCGAAAGAATTACTGTGATTAAGGATACTTTTTTCAGTTAGACCATTCCACCCTACAGGACATCTCCAGGTCTGCTCCTGACATTTTCTTGTATTAAAATTGCAGGAATTTAAAAAAAATCATATTCCTAGGTTTGTGTATACATGATACCATTCTATGCCTTAAGAAGTTATTGGCTATTTCATATCTATTTGTCAGAGAAAGTTCTAGAAAATATGGCATCTTGGAATATCTTCGTAAAGCATTGTTCAACAGGGTATGTTTCCACACGATATAAATTTGATTCCATGTTTACTGTGCTAGGTCTGACTTTGCCATTTTCCTTCTGTTTTGACCAGTAAGGTAAGAAACTAGATACAGAAATTCTCATGAGACTGAATCTACTGTGTTCATCTTTTACACCATAGAGCCTTTTTACTTCACTTTAGCAAAATTGAGAAGGTGGCAAGTCAGATGTTTGAATAGTTCTCTTGATTTTGGTTAGTATTTCTACTTAAATAAGAAAGTGGCTGATTGCTTTAAATAAAAATGTGGCTAGGGTTGTACTTAAATGATCTTAAAGGTCTTTTTGCAAGCTAAATTATTCTATAATTCAAATGAAAAGACCACAGATTTGTATAGTTACATTTCTCATGTATCAGGCTTGGATCCTTAGAGTTGTTATGACTGGCCAAAGTTATGGGTAATATTTACATTGGTGCATTCATGCTTCCAGAGTAAAAGACAAATCCTTTTTAAGCCAAGGAAGAAATTTTTTATCAGCATTAGTCCCTCACCAGTGCAAAATATTCCTCAAAAACACCACAGTGAAAGGAGAGGAAGTCCTTGCCTATATCAAAGAATACAGTCTAAAAAGAAAATCATTGAGGGTGACATGTATTTGTTTGTAAACAGCAACAAGCACTTATAATGCAATAATTACAACAATCAGAAAGCACATTTTAAGAAAATGCAAAAAGAATAAGGATTAATGATCTCCTGAAGTGACTTCTTATGGCTTTCTCCCCCTTATAAAATTATAGAAAATAGAAAATTCATTCTTCAATTGATATGCAGTAAATTTTAGTGTGTAATTCTCCTCCAGAGGTAGATACAGATTAAACAATAACTTATCTTAGGTCTATCTTTGACAATAATCACAATGACACTACTGAGAAATTCACTAATTTCTATATACACCAAGTTGCTTGGGGCTTTGTTACTAAATTCTGTCAGTTTTACAGAATATATAACTTACTGAATATTTGTCTTTCAGCCACGTAATGGAAGGAGATCAGTGGGTTTTCGCTAGAGAGGTATTTATTTAATGTTTTTGATTATGATCTACATGTAAATTAGTTCATTTTTATCTAAATAGTCCATGATATTTTTGTTGAGAAGTTGTCTCAGAAAGCCTTGAACTGTGTAATCAGCATAGATTTCCACCCACAAACTTTTCCCAGATGTGTTAAATACACTTAGATGTGTTAATTACACTTATCTTCAGATGAAGTGAACAGAAGCTGTAGGTATTCAGCTCCCAGAAAAGAGAGCACAGAGGTGTTTCAGGCAGCAATAAATGGAAAATATCCCACGTTTGTAAACAATTTGGAAAGTACTGATGATGACAAGTAAATCTAAGAAAGAACTGAGTCAACTACCTGTCAAAAGAATGCTGAGAAGTAAACTGACATCCTGAAGGTAATTCTCTAATCTCACAAAGATAAAAAAACTCACTCTGAAACTGAGTGCAAACTTCAGGATTTAATTTCAATGCCTGCAACTATTTGGAGAGATGTAAAAATGTAGACCAATACTATGCATTTTCTAATGTATTTTATTCTGCCATCATTTTTAAGTCTTATATCAACTTAGAGTTATATCAACAGCTAATACTCTATCTTATTTTTCAGGATTATAGATTCCTGACTTTGAACTAAAACTGCAGGAAAGCTGAGTACATGGACATACTGTTTTCCTTACAATAATTATTTGTCATTAATGTACAATTAGAAATTACTTGGATGTAAATATTCTTAAACCAGATTCTGTTAAGAAGGTCTTTACTATCTTGATTATATTAAAAGCATATTAAAATTATTTGTTTCCTAGTGTTATGATGTTTACAACCACACGTAATTCAACTGTAAAAGAGTCAGTGCTTGCACGCAACAGACTTTGCCTCTAACAACCCTGTTAAACAAATTTTCCCTTCTAAATAAAGGCCTTCAGCCAGACAGTTATTTTAATGAGAATGTTTGCAATCAAGACTACTGCGTTTTTTCCAGAATATGTTGTGATTTGTGTGTTTCACCATCTGAAAAAAAAAAGAGAATCCCTTTTCCCTTAATAAAAGGAAACTGAACAAGTTGCAAGTTTTGAAGAAATATTGTGACTTTAATTCAACTAAAATATAATGGCATGCTTTTTTAGCTATTAAGAATGCAGATGCACTATGGTTCTCATTTAGAAGAAGACTTAATTGCAACTGGGATCACAATTCAGTTGAAAACTCAAGTGCTTTTGATGGAGACTGAAATAAACTCTACTCAGAAGCACAAGTTAGCCTTACAATCTTCCCAGCTTATCTCTCCGAGTTTATTTTCATAACAAAATTGTGTTAAATTATGTTGTTGAGGTTGTAATTATATTGAAAGTAACTAATCACTCAGAACTAGATGATCTTTAAGTCCCTTCCAACCCAAACCATTCTGTGCTTCTATGACTCAGTTTAGAAGTGGGCTAAAGTTTTTAATATTGTATGGGCTGGTCATAGTTTGAAATGGTCTCAGCATTACTACTCCTGCACTTTTGGATGAGCAATAAAACTTCAGAAGGTAGTTGGAAAAATTACGGCCTCAGAGGAAGCCAAATTGAGAAGACCTTCTTCTCTTCTTGCCCACTTGTTTTTGCTCTGCATTTTAATAATTAACACTTCTTATAAGAAAATTTGTTCAATATTTATAATTTAATTTTAATTATTTTCACTTGGTTAATTAAAAAGGATTCTGAATTAAACATACAATGCAGATAGTGACAAGTGGTATGACATCTAACATGTGCAGAAAACTAATTTACATAATTTCATAAAGAAGCCAGTCAGTGTGAGGAAGATTATCATTCTGAATTATTAGTAGCAATCCACCCCTGTATTTCTGTATTTTCCTGTGTAGTTATAATTAAATAAAGTCCTTTTTTTCCCCTCTCTCTTACCTAGAGTTATGGCAAAGTTAACTAATTTCTGAAATAAATACATATTTTTCTTTCATTAGTTCTACATATACATCTGCTTATTGCTTTTCATACATTTAAAATGTTTGGTGACTCTGGAGAACAAAAGGTGGACTTCTTTTGTTTGTTTGTTATTTTGGTTTGGGTTTTTTATGCTTCTAGTGAAACTATATGAATGAGTGAATCTTGAAGAACTAAAGGAAGCTGAAGCTGGCCTTGATGAGACTGATAGGAAAGCCATTGATATGTACAGTTGTAGTGAGAGATATCTATCCAGATTAGCAGTGCACATGTCACTGTTGTCCATGTACATGCTCCTAAAAAATAAACTCAGAATCTTTTGAATAGTAATGTCTGCTGACTGACACATCTGCCTTTTTCCACTTTCTACTCTTTTGCCATCAGATAGAACCCACATTACTGTCCTACTTCTTCCTGATTGCCAGTGGCACAGAGAAACAGTTTACACCATATTTTGCCTTGGTGTTCTGTTAGAACAAAATTATTTACTCTGAAAGCTGGATATTTAAAAGAAAGTGTTGAACAGGCCACAGTGGAAACCACTGTTACACTTCCTCAGTTGAGCTGAAGATACATTGGGCCGCTGCGTGTTTGGAGGCGTGCTATGTTTGAAGTGTTTGAAGTGTCTCAACATCTGTCCAAGTTACACAAGTAGGGCTCATTCTCTTTCTGCCTGATTAAAAGGTACCCCTCACTCTGCCACACCAAAGACAACTCTGCCACACTAAAGACACTTTCTGCTAGTCTTTGGGACTTTGTGCAATGATGATAAATGTTCAAATAAAGAAGTTCTGAATCCCATTTTCTGTCTCCTGTTTTGGATAGAGTTTTCTGTGCATTTCAAGCCAGAAAGAATGGACAATTTGTTGTGGGTATCCCTTTTCTCTCATGTGCACAAGAAAAATAGGAAAAACAATATCTTGTCATGCATGGCTCCAGTTTTGTGATAGATAATGTTTTGCATATGGGGTACATGCCACCCATATGAGGGTGGCATGCCATTAAAGAAGAAAACTGTATTTTAGTGCTGGAATCAAAATGTTCAGAATTTTTAATTCATTAAGTAATTAATTTGACTATTATGAGCAAAATACTTTTCTTTTTCTAGCATAGCACTCATTTCTGGTACAATATGGTTTCTAAATATATTACTGTAATAAAATGCAATTTATTGTGAATTACTATAGTAATTACTGTAGTTTCACTATATCATACATTAAAATTTTTGTGCTGTAGTGGTGGTAGCTGCAGAACCACATCATCACAGAATGGGTCAGGCTGGGAGGGAAAACGGTGGGTCATCAGGTCCAACACCCTTGCTCCAGCAGGGTTATTCCAGAGCACATGGCACAGGATTGTATCTGGCCAGTTCTTGACCATCTCCAGTGAGGGAGACTCCACAACCTCTCTGGGCAACCTGTTCCAGTGCACAGCCAGCCACACAAATAAGTTCTTCCTCATATTCAAGTGGAACTTCCTGTGCATCAGTTTCTGTCCATTGTCTCTTCTGCTATTGCTTGGCACCCCTGACAAGAACTTGGCTTGGCTCCATCCTCTGACACCCTCCCTGCCAATACTTATAGACATTGATGAGGTTCTGTCAACAGGACCCCTCTGAGTGTTCTCCTCTTGAGGCTGAACAGGCCCATTCCCTCAGCCTTTCCTCATAAGAGAGATGCTCCAGTCAATAAGCTTGTGTGGTTTTAAAAGCCAGCTGTGGATCCCTAATAAACAGCTATTGTGTTTGGTTTGCCTCTTATTCAAGGTAGATTTTAATGACTTTTCTATTTCTTACTTCAGAAAAATGTTCATTTGAAGTTTATATTGAAGGAAGGCTCAGGGGAGACCAAATCAAGTCTATAAATACCTGAATGGAGGGTATAAAGCAAACAGAGCCAAGGTGTTTCCAGTGGTGCCCCATGACAGGACCAGAGGATGTGGGCACAAACTAAAATGCTGGAGGCTCCCTCTGAATACCAGAAAACACTTTTTTACTGTGAGGGAGAGCAGCTGAAATGTTGTGTAGTCTTCTTTTTGGTGATGTTCAGAAGCTGTCTGGACATGGCTCTGGACAGCCTGCCCAATGCTGATGCTACTTGAGCAGGAGGGTTGAATCAGGTGACTTCCCTTCCAAGCCCAGCCAGGCTACAATTCTGGGAATCTGTGATACACAGTGCACTGTTCTTCGGCACAACTATGACACAATCAACCTTATTCAACTATTTAATAGGACTACACAGATCATTTTACTTACAGTACCTGACAGAGTCAATGTGATTATGAATTTGGATTCAGAAGACTTTGGCACCTTGTATCGACTTCAGCAATTGTTGCTATACCAGACATTCACATGTATATTTTTTACATATTTTACAAGTTACTCTGCTGAGTTCTGCCCAGCATTGTATTGTAACTAAGAAAAATGAGGCATGCAGTTTACACAAAATAAAAAAGCTAATGTGATCAAAACATTTCCTCTGTCTAGATTCTACCTGTACTTACTGCTGATGAATTTTTAAAATTACTAAAATAATTCTAGGACTAACACACTGTATCTCGCAATGTACTCTCAGAGAAGGAAAATAATTAACATAAATACGTGGAAGTTGTGAATGAAAATTATAATGTATTGTTCCTAGAGTATAATAACATTGTACATTTATTATTTCCTTTTTTTTGGTGAAAAGCAGTTCCACAGTGGCTTTCAGTTGTTGTAATTAATAGCTGCTTTTAGTTCAACAAGTTTCAGTAAAGTATTTTCCTTTCCTACCTTGCAAGTACTTTTATAGACGAAGACTGCCATCTACTGATTTTACGTTCAGTTTTCATTAATTATTTTAAAACTGTCTGTTTTTTTAACTGTCTTGTCAGCAGAGGTACTATAATTCCTCCTTAAACTAATCTCATATTCAGAATCACACAAGTATTTAGTACCTGCTCTAATGTTTTCTTGCTTCATCTCAAATAATAAATGCTTGTACAATTTGTTACTCAAGTTTCCCAAATCTGATACTGATGAATTAAAAAAATTAATTTTAATGTCATATTATTGAATACAGATTGGCATAGAGACCTTTCTAGCTCTAAAACTTTAAGACCGTGAGCTCAAGAGTTACTCAAATAATTTAAGTAATTGAGATACACTAGATACTATTTTAAAATGCATGTAAAATGTTCCAAAGATGCCTATTATTATTTTTACTCTCTAATTAAGCAGCAGCACTTGCAGGAATGGAAATGTCTTCAGAGGAGGCAAGAGTATGTGAAGCTAAGAGAAAGTTTTGGAAAGGAGTATGCGAAAGAAGTTTACAAATGCTCCAGAGGATGTTTGGGCTATAATTCATCTTTATTGGTCAAGGTAATTACATTATTGCATAAGATGTAGAATACTTCAATACAAAGAATTGAACTCATAATTAAAAAAAAAATCTAGAAAAATTAAATACAGGAGACTAATGGAATAGCAATTTCTTGGAAGCAATGGAATCATAGAGCATCTGACCTACTCCATTTGTTAATTCACTTTGTGAGAGGTAATCGTTCACTTTTGTTCAAATACACGGAAGATTTATTTTGCTGTGCATGCTTATCACCATGTATGTAACCTTACTGAGATCTCTGGGTTTCACTAAGAAAGTGGTGTCCACTGCCCACTGCAGTTTCTTTTCTCAGCAGGAGTGGTCTAACAGGATTATTCTACCTTTATTTCCCCTTTGACTTGAACAAATCAAACGCTCATCACGAAATGTCTCAGTTATGCAAACTGAGGAAAGCTGGGGGACTTGTTAATTTATCAATTGCCCTGTAAATTCTCTAATGGTAGCAGAAGTTGTGACAGGATGAAGCAGAAATGTCAAAGGAGTCCCATGATTAGTTCTGTGTATGTTAGCAATTCTATTAAATGTTTTTGAAAAGCACTGAGAATTAGTACAGAATGTTTAATAATTTTTTAGATTCAGACCAGTTTTCTCTTTTCCTTCTTTTCAAGTTTTTTGGCAGGGAGTTTCTTCTCAATTGTCAGGAATCAAATATTTTTTTTTCCCAGAAGCAAAAGGAATAGGACAACCAAACGAAATTGTTAGAATTACAGTAATTTAAATTTCAAGATCTGAAGAGAGAAAATAGTGGCCTTTCTTGATTTTAATTTGATTTGTATAATGGAGAAGCAATTCTGCATTTTATCATTGCATAAATAAGAATCTCTGAGGAAACTTGTAATCCCTTAGGAATGAGTATGAGTATCCCCAAAATCTCTCATCGCTATTAACAAAACTGGCTCACCTGCCTTTGACCTCCAAGGTCCACAGGCCACACCAGCTGATTTAATTTCAGTCAGATACAAAAGATCCTCATTGCTCAAAGGGCTGGAGAGGAACAAGAAAATCCCTCTTGGTTTTGGTGTTTTCTGTGTCTGTGTTTTCTTCATCTGTTGGTTGGTTTTTGGGGTTTATATAGATTGTATTTTAAATAGTAACTATGAAAATAATGAACACAGTAAGGCATGGTAAAGATAAAAATATACAAAGGTTTCCCTGATGTTACTTAGGGAATGGAGAAGTATTTAAATGTTAAACTAAAATCTAGTTTAAATAAAGTAAAATGTATGTTACAGTTCAAAAACATCATTTAAACTCTACAATGGACAAAATCAGTTTTAAAAACTTAGTGAGGAATGAAACTGAGGCACAGTGCTTGAAGTGTCTGGTAGCTTTACTAACATATTTCGTAGACTGTGCCTGCTATGTATTTTTACTTCAACAGCTCTTTAAATCACAATGATCTTGGAAGAAGCTAAATAAAACTTGTCCTGCAATTCTTATAACAAATTAAAGTAGAAGCAGACTATAGGAAAAGGTACTTGTGCTCTCCAAATGCTTTAATAACTTCAGTTATGTTACAAATCATTTACACCAGAACTGTCATTGTATTTCCTTACTCTTTTCTAGTATCCCAATGTGTTTACTGGTTAATGAACACCTCAACCTGCTGGCCTGAAAGTTTCCAGAAGGCAAGTTTCTCAAAGCCATTGTAAGTTGCTGCACTCAGAATTACAAGGACAGGTGTTTACCCACAGTACTTGTATATAAACTGGTGAAATACAAGGCAGGTTCATTGGGATAGCTAAGCATGGGGGAATATATCTGAAAGCAGAAGGCACTAGGAATATTTCTAAATAATTCACATTATGAAAAATTCTATGTTGTTTGTAATCATTAGATCTAAAATCCACTTCTTAAAGGTTGAAAAGGTATTTGATTATTTTTGAAGGGAAAAAAGTTCTGAAAAAAAGGCAAAGAATTTGCATAAAATTTATGTAATTCTGTGGTAAGAATATTGCCTAAGCACGGGTATTTTGCAATTTCACAGTAAGACATTTTACTGAGATAAAAGCGTGTATTGCTTGAAAAATTTTAATTAAGATCATGTGTTCTGACATAAGTTAGTTCAAATATGGTTTTCTACTCCTTTGGTAAGCCTATTGGTGGATGCCTACTGGCAGATACCACTGCTGGAAGCTTTTATTTTCCAGATTCAGAGACAACTAGTAGATGCATTTCAGAGACAATGGCTTATCTGCCGCTATCTGCCACTTCAAACTCGAACACTACTACTCGAGCTAGTAGTTTTAAATGTAAATAGGTCATCAGGGACTTTAGATATGACTGCACAGTCCCTCCAAGTATCAAAGCTGGCTGCTATAAAAGTAGCATTGCTTCCTCTCTCAGCAGCCAGCCTCCGTCCCACTACTGTGGCTGCTGCAAGGGACACACGCACAGTGTGTGACAGTGGAAGCAGCTGCGACAGGAAAAGAGCCAAACCTCCCCTTTGGTGACCCTGTCTTTGTTTAAGCAAAGCGATCACACGGTTGTAATTAAAGCCATCAGATGTGACAAAGCAGCAGCAAAATCCAAGGTAAACTGCAGGTTAAAACCAGATGTTTCTGCTGCTGAGTCAGTTACACTGTTTGGAAGAAAAGGCTCCAGGAATATTAGCCAACCTTGCTTTGCAAGGATTATGTGGATTGTGACAGGCTTTCAAGTCAACATCCACTCATTTTAGTATTCTGCAGTGATGTGAAATTTAGTTTCAACACGAGTTTCCTCAAAGAGATCCTCTTTTGAACAGGCCAGCGTGAATCAAAAAGGAACATACTAAGCAGGTGGTCGTTCTGTGGCTCTGAAGTACATTATGCAGGATGGCGATGGCATTTCTCCATTTCCAGCTCAATGCAGTCCCACCATTCGCCAATTCACTAAAGATCTGCTGCTCCTAATTTGGCATTGTTTAAAAGTTGTGTTGGCTCTCACATAGCCTGTGTGAGTGAACCACAGCTATCATTACACAGCAAAGCCATACTGATGACAAGAGCAGAGCAATAGTATTTCTAGGAGAATAGTTTCATAAAACCATCTCTAAGCTGTCCTGTTCCTTCATGATCCTACAAAATACTGCCAAAAGAGAAGTAGCATTAAAAAAATGACCTTGCTTTGGCAGAAAATGCAAATGTGCATCATCTCCACAGCTGTGTTGCCTGTCTTGATCTTGTCAAAGAATAAGTTGGCACTGCATCATTGCAGTAAGTAGGTGTTATGCTCCTATTCATGCAAGGTGTGAAGAGATAGTGCAGCATCTCTACTTTTTTCTGAAGAATTATGACTGGTTACTAAAGATCTTCTGGCAAATTCAATAGATACAGCCTGAAGTTATTTGTAGCCTCCTGGTTTCTTTGCCATACTCTAGTTTTGATTCTAGTTCTGATAATTATGCATTTTTATTGAAAACATTCCTGCATTTTCTCCTGGATATTCTATTCCTGCTGTACCCTATTATCTCTACTACATTTCATCATAAGAGTCTTATCCTTTGTGTGAGAGGTAATATTATTAGCTTTCCTTATGTCACATTTTCCTCAACTGAAAGCTAAAATTAGAGCATTATGAATCAGTAACAAAAATAAGCGTTTTTACTAATGTTTTTCAGAATTCTTCCAGTGGAAAAGCTCATGGTCATCTCTTTGGGAGCATTACTGGTAAAGAAGCTCCTGTCCCTACAGTATCTTTGCATAAGACTTTGGTCACAATTGTGAATCAAACGGGGAAATTGAACTACCTGAAAACTAACCCAGAAAGGAAAACCATGACAATTTGCAGACAAGTTCTTTATTTTGTTCTAGACACAAACACGAATTAAACTTTTATAGATACTTTTAGATACATTGCTATTCAAATATCAACTGAAAAATAAAATCCTTTTAACTGAGAGAAAAAATTGGGATTACTTACACAATATTACTCCTAAGCGTTTTATTTTACAGAAAACGGTTCGCCGCAATGTTCTGCTGCAGGCATAACAAGTTTATGTTTAAATAGTCCCCGCATATTATCGAACGGTATTAAAAGCCTCGTACACACAAAAGAGTTGAGGCAAACACGTCTGGTCTCTGCCGCTCTGGGAATTTCACCGCTTTATGCACAGGAAAAAAGAAACCATGGACTTCCACTGGATTCGCTGAACCCTTAAATACCTCGGGACGCATTTCCCGGAGCGGACCCGGGATGTCGCTTGTTCTGCTTTGGGAACGCGCGTGAGACCGCGTTCTGTGCCGAGTTCACCGTGCCGGTGGGGAAGCAGCTCCGTTCAGCGGAGCCCGTTCCGCGGGCCCAGCTGGCGGCTCTGCGCCTGCAGCACAGTGCACGGTGCACGGTGCCCGCTCTCCCGCTCGCAGCCCGGCTGCCCGGCCGGCGGCCCCCGCGGCTCGGCGCCGCCGCCATTTCCCGCGGGCGCGGGGTGAGGTGAGGCGAGGTGAGCCGAGGTCAGGGAGCCGCGCGCCCACCGCGCTTGCGCGGCACACGCGGCCCTCCCCCGCCCCCCTGCGCACGCGTGACGA
>VXBC01007029.1:31773-93872 GCA_013399945.1 Ploceus nigricollis
GCAGACGGTGCTCGCTCGGCCCCGGGGCCCTTCCCGCGGCGGGACAGTTCTGCGGGGCCTCGGGCTCCGGGCGGTGGCGAGAGCGTGCCCCGCGCTCTCCCTGCGGCAGGTGGGCTGGAGCTGCGGGGTTGCGTATGCATTTCGTAGGCTTTTTTTTTTTTCTTTCCCCCCTTTTTTTTCGGTTACGATAACTTTATTGCGGTAACTGCAACATGTTCACGCTCGTAAAACCTGAGGGATTCTCAGTAGCCCGCAGTCCTTTTTCGAGTTACTGCGGCCTTAAAGTCACTGTGTTAAATACTCCGTGCATGCAGGTGTGAAATAGGACCAGCGAGGGATTGGAAATCCGTGGTACTTCAGTTTTGTGTTTGGGTTAAGTTGGATCAGGATTTTTGGTTGGTTTCACTTTCAAATTCCAGATATTTTAGACCTCGTTATAAATTGGATTTTTTTTTTTTTTCCATGAGGAGGAGTGCTTGTGAACTGATCAAATATATTTGCAGTGAGATTTTTGTAAGGCCGTTGTTTTCATGTGCTGATAACAGTTAACCTACCAAGAGGCACAGGGAAAGTCAGGTGTGGTTTTGGCTAGAATATGAAACTGTATGTAGAGGCGGAGTGGCCGATCATAGAACCTGATGCTCTAAATCCTTAAAGTAGGTATTTTTTTCTTCGATGACTGGTTGACAAGCAGTGCTTTTGGTGGCAGTATTGACTTGACCTGGCCTGCCTCTTCCTTGCTCCAGCTGCACCAGCACAACGGTTCGTGGAATTGTGTCCCGTAACTAGCTTGAGGAAATGATCCAGGTTAAAATTAACTACCTTGGTTTTGTGTTTTTGTTTTTTTCTTTTTAACGTGGTTATATTTAACATATATAATTTCTCTGGCTAACAGGTGTGACAGGAGGCAAAAGGATTGTTTAAGCAAATACCCTAGAGAAAGAAGTACTTGAGAAATACACCTCGACTGTGGTAGTCCTGGCAGAGTTCAGTATGAGCAGTTGCAGTTGTTTCACAATGTTCAGTTTTACAGAAATAATATTGACTTTATTTATAAATATCTGTGGAGTTTGGGCCTGTTATTTGAAATTGGACAGTAATTGATTCTTGTAATAGAGGGATTCTAGTTGAAAGTAATTCTGCTTTTAAATTTTTTTTATAAATTAAACTATTAATTTTCATATGTATCCACTTAAGACACTTTCTCAAACTCCTTACAGACACTGCTTTCAGGTTACCAGACATAATGTATTTGGTTTAGGTTCTTTTTGTAGAATATGGCAACTTTGTCTGAGAATTTTGTAGGTAAGGCAAGGGTTACTGCTTCTTAACAAACAATTCAAACAGGGAAAAAATCCTCAAACTTCCGGGTTGATATTTAATAGTTTAAGGTGCCATTCAGCCGTGTCTTGTTTCTTATTTCTTCCGCTTCATGTTCTTACATGGAAAAGTTTTAACACATTTAGGTAAAATAAAAGAACGTGAAGAAAGCAGAATGTTTTCGTTACTTATGCTCTTCTATGGACCCCCAAACCTCTGCTGTAGGTAACTTTACTCTCTTTGTACTAAGCAATTTAAAAACTGAATGGTAATTACCATAAATTTAATTTGCAGTATTGGTTAATTAGCTTCTTAGTATAGAATTTCATAGAAGTCATAAATCTTTGTGGTTGGATTGGTCTTACAAAAGAAATTGCTGCTTTTAGGAGCTTTGGGCTTTTGCTTTTTTTCCCCTCTATTTTAAATTTCTGCAAAAAGTTGAAGATATTAAATAGTAGTAGAGGTATTGCCCCCCACCTTCTCCACGTGTTCTTTATATGAAATGTTTTTATCAACTTGGAAAGTTGTGATTTTTTTATTAAAAACGAATAAAATTGTATTGAAAACAGTTGTGAATCAAAAATGCAATTTTCTTCACTAGCAGCTGCTTTTTAATCTATGCTTTCCTTCAGGAGATACATATAATTTGTTGTCAATGCCTCTTGGTTTCAGCTTAGTTTTATAGATGAAGACTATGGATAGCTGTCCTCTTTTTTACTAGGCAATACGGCTTCCCTGTTTCATCTTCCCCAACATTAAAGTAGAAAATTATCATCCTAATACAGTTTTTAATACAAAATATAATTCAGAAGAAGTGGAATTACAGCTGAAACGTGCCTTTTCATCACATTGTCATGAGTTAGTTTTTCTCGAGACAAAGACTTTGGTAGATCTCTGAAGTAAAGAAAAGTTAATTTTAGTGTTTCAGCCTTTTAAAAGTACTAGCTTCTCTATGAACACTGCAAACTGTGAAGGCCAAGTGTGAAAGTAGGTGTAGAACTGTTCCTGAGGATTGGTGATGTTAGTAGGTAGTGGCATAGCAAAGTCAGTAGTGATTGTTCCTGCCATTCTTACTTTCTGTTTATTTACTTTGCAAAGTATTTTTAACCTTTCAGTGTTAATGAACTGGTTCACCACTGAAGGGGTGGCACAAGATCAGGAGAGTCACCAGGCTGTTGGGAGAGCAGTAGCTGTTTTGCAGTAGCTTTATCTCTAGAGGAGAAAAAAAGTGTGAGACTACAAATAGTCGCCAAACCATTCAACTATTTCTCTCATCTTAAGCTGATACTGAATTATTGGTAGTAGCATTGATATTATTATTTTGGATTCAGTTGTCTTTCAGAATAAAAAGATGTGTTGGAAGCACACCTTCAGTCCCTTAGCAGAATTTGAAATTAAAGATATCAGTGTCTCTCTGTTACTCTGGCGCAAGCAGATTTGGGTAGATCCATTAGGAGGGTACCTCACTGACTTCTGTGGGTGGTCCATGTGCAGAAAGGAACTTACTAGTATAGTTGGTTATTTTGTTAACACAGTGGGAATCTGTAATACTTTGAAACTCTGACAGACATTACACTGTTTATTTGTTGTAGGACTTAAAAGATGTGAAATGCAAAATCACGGAAGAGAAAGGAGACTCAGGGTTAATGCAGCTGCCCTGAAGGATTGAATTCTCTATCCCTACTGCTGCCACAAAATTCCTTTGTAATGTAAAAGCCATTTTAATTTTGGTATACCTCACCTCTGAGTGTTTTAATTTATAGTCTTAGTGTTCTCTTACCATACTTTTTGTATGTACTATAAATTCTTCATTATAGCCACTTTTAGAATATATAATCATATACATAAAACATTTTGATCCTCTGTGGTTGTCATATGTTTAATATTATGTGGAAATAACAAGGCTTCACAGATTCTTTCAACAGTTTAGAGCTGCACACTTTGGACTCTTTCCAGCTGTTAAATTTTGTTATTAAAATCAGTGAATAAGTTTCCTTATTCTGTACTGATGTTCTGAGTATATTATGAAATCATCATTAATAGTATTAATATTTTATTAAATATAGATCCTTAAAAATTAGTTATATATATGAGATTCAAGAGTGATAATGACTTATATTTGGAATGTGATGCTTTTGAAGCTTAGTAGATACTATGGGCATACCTCATATATGTGATAAAAATGTAGCTAAATTAGGAATAAATGTGGGTACTTCAATGTTTTATTCTTCAAACTGTGTATGTGATCATCTCAGAGTATGTGAGAACTGAGTATGTGAAAACTGAGAAGGCTTCAGTTTTGAAGGTAATGTCATTTTACTGATAATGACAGCCTGGTACCACGAGATAAATGGTGTTAGACTGTTATTCTTTTGTTAAAACAGAACACTTATTGGAGTAAGACAGATTCAATTAAAGTGGATTTTTAAAATAAATATATGTGACATAATTCTTCTATAGAAATCTTTCTAAAGTTACACTAAAAAGGATGTTTGCAGGTACCTCTGAGATGGTTTTTGATGTATGTTATTTTGGTATATGGCCAGATCTGTAAAATAATATGGAGGAGTCAAAATTGGTTTAGATGGATTTTGTGTGTCCAGCCCCAAATAAAATTGCTATGTGTTAGAGGTTTCTAGGTTTTCACTAGTAAAGTTTTCCAAAGTTGAACACTGAAGTTTTGTTCTCATTCACGTCTTCCAGAATCTTATCATAACTGAGCATCTTGGCATCTAAATCTGTTTACTATTCATAAATTAGGCAATCTGTAAATTAGGCCTTCACTTGTTCAAAGGCATGTTCAAACCACACCTCAGGCACACCTATGGAATTGGACTTGGACCAAAACCCTGTGGTGACTCTCCCTTTTGTTCAGAAGCACAAAGGAGTGAGGAGGAAGAGGTTTTGTTCATGTCTCCTGTAAAAAAAAAAAGAAACACCGAAAATAAACAACAAACCAACAAAACTCCAAAGGCTGGAACCTCACTTTTCCTTGCAGACAAGATGACTAAAGTTTAATTGGGCTAAAGAGATATACTAGGCCAGTTGTTTTCTTGGAGGAAAAGGAGATTATATATATACCTATATTCTGGCCTGTGTTCCATTTAAAATTTTGAATGCCATTACAGACTGGAACCTAAGAATTACATCTCTTGTTTGCTGCCCTAGAGAGGCATGCATACTTCTGGTGCTCCTCTGTCCAATAAAGCTTTACTTTTTATTTTTGCTTCCGTATTCTGAAAATTGCGACTGAAATGAAACGTTAGGAGTTGATGCATCTTCCCAGTGCAGTGCAGGGCCTGCTGAGAGATTAGGGTTTGACCCTGTTTGGTAGACTAGGGACTGGCTTTCCAGTCTCTGTGATCCAGGTTACTGTGTCGTAACCCTGTGCTGCTGGACAAATTGAGTGCACATCTTTGACCCCCTGCTGGCGTATTAAAAGAATATATTACTCCTGCTTTGATGGGAAAAGCTTAGCTGTATGTATGACAAGGACAGGGACCCAGGATTGTGAGTACTAACCATACCTATGTCCTAGGCCTCCAGAAAAAGGTGAAGGCAAAATACTGTGTTCACTGGTTACTTATATAGTTTGCATCTCTGTTAACTTTTGAGAAAGTCTTGCTGAATCATGCAACTCTCCCTGGCTTTGCTACTTAAGAATTGTAGGTCCTTTTTGTAGATCCTTTTGTATGGAATCCCCTTTTTGTGCCCTGTTTTAGTGAAGACTCTGCTGCTTTGGGGTCTACTACAGCCAGAGCAGGACACAGAAGTTGCTAACCACACTGCATAGTAGTGGTCTTGCTGTGGGACACAGAAAAGGAGGAATACCTGGGAATGGGCTGATCATCCTGCATGATGTCAGAATTTTAAGTACTTTATATTAGGGAGTAGTATTGCTAGCGACCTCATCTACAAGAATTTTTAGCTTGCAGCACCACAAGTTTGTGAGTGCATCTCCAAGGCTTGCAGAAGAACGATCCCAGATCCCATAAGCATGTCATTATCTGCTGAACTGGTAGATCTCCAGAAAGTTTCAGCACTTTCTTCATTGGGACAAGTATTTGTGAACATAGAGGCCAGACTGGCTGGTAAGAAGCGGCTCTTGTGGGAGGTTAATGTGTGAGTTTCCTAATGTACATTAGAAACACTGAGGAAATACATATTTTTGCTTCTTGAATTACGATCTTAATGAAGGTATGAGATACTAAGCTGCCTAATAAAAAAGGTACTTCAAAACACATTAATACAGTTAATTTAATATTTCAAATATTATTCTGAGATTCTGAGAATCCTGCTGCTGTTATAAATAAAACATAAGTCTCCATTTTTATGTTTGAGTAAAGTTTTTAATGAAGTAGTTAATAATAGTTTCTGGCATTTAAGGGCATTTGAAGTGTTTGGTGGCTATTTCATTGCATGTTAAATGTAATGTCAGTGACTGCCTGTTGAATTTTGGCTATTACTGACATGCACCTTGGCAGAGCAGTGTTCCAAGAGTTTAGAGGTTGCTGTTGAGAAGATGGTTGTGAATATGGAGAATGTAGACTCCTGCTGATGTGCTAAGGTAGAAGGTAGGTAATTTTTCAGATTACTCTTGCTAGAGATATGTTAAATGCTTGGATTTTCACCAGTCATCCAAGAGCCTCAAGATACATTAGGAGAAAAAACCTGTCTTGTTTCATGTGGTAACTTTCCCACCTTAGTTCCCCAAAGCTTAATTTGAAACCTACATGTGAAGTTGTAAAAAGATAAAAAAATATTTTACCAAAAGCTGCTTATTTCCTTGGCTCAATAAACAACTAGGAAATTTTCCTCGATTAAAAGCTGTAGGGAGTTGCCTTTTTTTAAGCCTGGTTCCTAAGAAAATGTGATTTATGCTTTTTCTTTGCTTTCTCTCATTCTTTCCTTACATATTCACCAGTAGCTTTTGAAATAGTTGATTAGTTGTAGCCATGTCTGTAGGAGGGATGGAAATCACAGACTGTGATGTTACCGCAAGTTTTGGGAAAATGGGCAAGCTGGGTAGACAGAAATGTGTCACTGCCCTCTCTTGAGAGAGACATAATGCAATGGGATTTTGGTACTGACCTGTTTTTTTCAGCATGCACTGGGTCTGTGTTGGATAGGAGACCAGGAGTTGTATGTGTCATCAGGGCTTAAGGAGACAGGAAGAATATTGGGCTGTTTTGGAAAAGGAGGGGGTCCAGCAATATCGTAGTGTGACATTATAGCAAAATAATAATAAAAATAATATTTTTCTGTCAGCATAAGAACAAAATACAGTATTTCCCAAATCAGATTTCCAGTAAGCCCACTCCTCTGTCTTGTAACACGGAGTTACTTGTTGAAAAGCAGGAACTGAATTTATATCTAGAATGGCATTTCTTGGCTTCTTTCCTGTCTGGCCTGTATTTGCATTACTTATTTATCATAATAAACAGCAGACTGAAATCAACTTGAAGATTTTTATGAAGTCTCAGTAGAGAAATGTAGGATGTCATGCTGCTTGGTTTAGAAAAACTGGAAATCTTAGTAATGGTAAAAGTGAAGAAAACTTTATTAACTTGTGCTGCTTTCGTTTCTAGAGAATTCTCTGCTGTATAATATGAAATGTATTGAGGCTTGTCAAGCCTTATAATCTTCACAAATTTTAATTTATTAATTTCAAGTATTAAAATGGTTCATGTAAAAAATATCATAGCAGACCGCAAAATAGGTGTTTTTGACTTGTGCTTATTTTAAAGTAGTTTTCATAGTAACAACAAATACTCTAAAGGAAACTGGGTTTTCCTCTACTGTGAGTAGAAATGCAAGTAGCAGCATGAATCACAGCTTCCAAGAACTGTCAGAATAAAAATGCAGATTCTCTCTCTCTCTCACACACACATACACACACACTTTCCTGTCAGTTTTAATGTAGTAATGTTATTTGATAAAGTTTTCTTGCCATCCACAGCAGCAACATCCATTATGTGTAATCAAGCTACTACTAGCAGTTTTGTGTTTGAGAACTGCTGTTCAGAGCCAGTATGGTAGTTCCACTGATAGTTCTCTAACATCTCAGCAATTTTACATATAATATATTTTTCTGGAAGTGTTTTTGTTGTTAAAATGGTCTACTTCATTTTTTAGTATAGTCTTTTTTCCAGCTCAGAAGCATTAGCTAAACATTTTGTGCTGCCCTAGAGCTTTTCATGATGTTTCATAGATAATAAGATAGAGTTTCAGCCTTGAGAAGCTTGTGATCTGAATTTCACTGACATAGAAAATGATGACAGTGACCTCAGAAAGGGGGACAAGGATTCAACTTAATAAGCGAGTCATTGTTAGTGAGTTAAACAAATTCTCATTTCTAAAAAGATGATAAGATAGATCAGCAACAAGTAATATGAGAATATAGAAGCATAAGACAGCATAAAGCAAGTCCAAATAATATACAGATTTGGAGGAAAAGAAGCAAAATATTTTGCAGGATCTGGAAAGCATAATGAAATCAGAAAAGTGGTCTGGATCAAGAGGAAGAGTAACTAGAAGGTTTTATGAAATAGAGCAGGAAAAAGATCTATAGAAACTTACAAATTATGTTTAGCTCTCCTGAAGAAAAAAAAAAAATGAGACAAGAAAAGGATTTGAGAATATACTGTTTTGATAAGTTTGGCAGGGAGGTTAGGACACAAATTCTAGTACTAAGATTTTTTTTTTTTTAACCCTTTAAGAAATTTATCTGTCACTCGAACTTGCTTTTAAAGTGAGTGGCAAAACAACAGGCACCTGTGCCTGAAAATTTCATCTCAGGCATTCCTGTTGCTCTGTCACTACCTTCTATTACACACTATTTTTCTACAAGCTGGAGGACTTCATATGAATTTCAGTACAATTGAGAGTGGGACTACAGAAGTTTTTAACATCAATGATGATTGACATCCTACCATTTTATCTAAGTCAAAAGGATCACAAACTTTTTTCACTAAAATAACTGAAATTGCTTTTCCAAATTATTTTAGTTAAATTTGTAGTGCCTTTATATAGACAATTAGATTTATAGTTGGTTTAGATTGAGTTACATTAAACTTTATGTTGCCAACAGAGGAATGAAAAATAATCTTTAATGAACTGGCATAGATTTTAAAAAAAATACACCTAAACTTCCTGCCCTGTAGAATATAGTTGCCATTTCTTATCTACATGCCGGTATTTGATTCAAATAATTGATTTCTAACATTTCATATTTCATTTGACCACTTAGAAAAATAGATATGTAGGTGATAATGGTCTGCATTTCTTATCCCATTAGACTTGGCAGTAGATCTTCCTCAAATATTGGCATTCTTCTTCCCGAGGCTGCCAGCTTCTTCTTTCTATGTTATATGTACTGGGGGACAAAGTGGTAAAGAACAGGGGTTTAGAAGTTACTTTGTTTTGGTTATTTTGTGTCAAAGGAAATCCGCCAATCCTTGCATACAATGGAAGGGAATAGATTTATGTATGCCTTAAAGGATATGCTTTGCCACACGGGAGTGCTGAATAGAAAATATCAACAGTGTTTCAGTAGGAGTAGATTTTTCCAGCAGGATTATCATCAGTTAGATGATATTACCAGGTTGGTGCATGTGTATTTAAAATACAGCATGGTGTGTAGGAATACAGAATTAATGATCTGTAGCAGGTCTCTGTAGCTCTTCGTTGAATAAGTAGAGTGTTTGTGTATAAAAATCTCTGTTGTATGGTTAGCTTTTGCTCAGCACATCTTACTGAAATTGGTTTTTTATTAGTGAGGGGAGTTTGATTAGTGAGGGAAGTCTTGTGCTGTTGCTTGCCATGTTCTCTGAGAGTTTCAGGTTGTGTTCTGAGGTAGTTCATGTGTCCTGTTTGAACACAGTTAAGATTTTATTGATGCAGTTTCTTTCCAGATGTTTGCATAGTGTATTATTAATGTTCTGCAAGGTCATGATACAATCCGAAGCAATTGTAATGCAATAACTGTAATATTAATGTTTTGTAGACGTCATTACATCTGTAAATTTCGTATTACCGTTGGGCTATTGCATTTGTCTCATAGGTTTGGATTTCAGACAGTGCCAGAGCTACGTAAAAGGTGGTGTGCAATGTTGAAGTTCTCCTTCATGAGTATTTACATCATTCTAATGAATAGAAAAATTAGAAAGCGATTTTTTTTGACAATTTAAGGATGCATATGAAATTACTGAAATGGCAGGAGAGAAAACAGAAATAATCAAGGGCTCATCCCCAAAAAGTTTTTTCGAACAGATTAAGTTTCATTAAACTATGGGTTTTTTTGTTGTTTTTCAGAAGACCGTGCCAAAGAAGACTTTTACTCAGATGACATCACATTTGAGCTACTAATGTTACCCACCCACTCTACAAGGCACAATGTATTTCTAGGTAATTTAAGTAAGTATGTAGATATTATTGCTACTAGAACAGTAATGCTTTAAACAGAAACAGCTCTTTTTCAACCTCAGGCAAGGTAGACATTCCACTTCAATTTGAGATTCAAATTAATGGTGTGTGTGGGCCAGAATAAACTTCAAATAAGCTTTTTATAAGCTTTTATCCTGTACACTGGAGGATGGAATGAAACAACTGAACTGTACCTGAGCTGCTTTGGAAACTAGAAGGAAGAAAAAACCCAGACCCTATGAAGGCACTGTCCCCAGCAATGCAGCATGCTAATGTGGCCCTTTGGTTTCTGGAGACTAAACTAATATCTCTCCCAGGGATGTGTTGCAGTGAATGAGCATATGTACTGCCACGCTCACTGCTTTTCTGAGTGTTTATTTGTTTGTTTGGGTTTTTTGTGTGGTGTGGGGCTTTTTTTGTTTTGTTTTGGATTTTTTTTTGCAGATGCTCTTGTTGAGGTGACTTAATACCCCATTCATGTAAGGATGTAGCAGAAGAATGCATCTTAATGGGTTCAAGTACCACTATCTCTGTTCACATGTCACCTTATTTATGAAAGGGTTGCTTCTCCCTGCTTCCTTGATTGGACACTGTGTACTGTCCAGCTGAGGATGGGCTGGGAGATGCAGACTTTCATCTTTGCAAGATTTGTCCATGTTGTATCTTCCAGTAAGGTTGCTGATTGCTTTGTGCATCACACAGAGAGAAGCAAGGAACAGCAGGGTAGTTTGTTTATGGCTCATCTTTTGAGCAACAAAGGGATTTTGATTCAGTGTATCATGAGGATCATGGCCATGGCCCTCTGTAGACTTCATGTATGTGTTTTTATGTTTTATCTTTCTAAGTAGGTTATTTTTCAGATGTTCTGTTGTTTTTTTGACTGGGTCAAAACATACACTTTTATACTGGGTCAAAAAAACCCCAAGAAATTGATCTATTTATGTAGAACAGACACCGAGCCAATCTTGCTGTAATGGGATTATTTTGTCTTGCTGGCAGAAAGCCTTCCTGTATTCCTAGTGGCTTATAATGCATTGGAGGTGCTTGGTCATACATGAAGTATGGTCATGAATGGAATTACAGGTAGCAGTGCTTGTAGTTAATGATGCTTGACACTTTCTGTTCCAGAACCCTGCTTTTAGTTGCTTATAATTTACTAAGACTTAAATTTCTGTTATATGTCTCCTTCACCTGAAATTCAACCAAACATCAGCTTGTGTCTGAGAATGAGTTGAAATGAAGAACGTACTGTTTTCTTGATGCAAAATGCAATGAAAATCTTGCCACTGGAAAAATAAAGCACCTGCATATGCTGAAGCAAGCACTCAAGGTTTTAGGAGAAACAAATTGTTACGCTGCAGTATTTTTTTCTGCTATCCCACTTACATTAGACAGCATGATAGATCTCTGAAAATATGTTTTGTACCAGTTCAATGAATTTCCTGAATCCATTTCATTTGTCCAAATCAGATGAGGTAGATATGTTCCAAATCCTTTTAGTCATAAGCAGACAGGGCTACTGAGCATGTTCTAGCTGGACTGTGAGAAGTAAACAGGTCTAATCTCCTTGACTCCATTGTAGTGTCAGGTACAAACACTGAGTAAGAAGATTTTCTTCTGTACTCTTTGTGCTTTTCCTTTACTTTATCATGCGTGTACTGTGGATTTGCTCCTTCAAATTCTGCTTCAGCAGTATATTTCCGTAACTGTTGTCGATTTTTTTCATTCAGTTTTTCTCTATTGTTTGCTTTTTCTCTTTATTGCTACTCTAATGTTCACAAGATCATTATTTTATCATAATAAAATTGATCTTTTTGGACAGTGCAGGTTAAAAGTAATGAAATACTTTTTTAGCATCCTGAAAACCTCTGTGTGTTGTGCATCTTTGATATTGCTTTTCAAGTAACATTTTTAAAACATGAAGAGCATATTTGTTCTGAAATGGAAAGGCAATATAATATACTTAAAATTTTCAGATTATGTACATGTGAAAATCTGTATAGTGTTGTCTTTCTTAAAAGACAATTTTTTCTTTAGGAATTGCTCTAAAGAGATCTGATATTTTGTTTTCATCTAAATTTAGCAAATGTAGAGAGAAGCGCATTCTTTCATTTGCGAAATCTTCTGGAAATTTATTTGGATCTTGTATACTGAGCGTCAGTGAAACTAGGTGAGTCTGAATAGTTTGGTTATTCTAAGCAACTAATGAATTAATTGTATGTGAAAAAAAAAGGTTAAAAAATCCTATTTGTAATTTACAGTTCCAGGAGAAACTCTGGCATATAACCTAAAATCTAGAGGATTAAAGTATTATATAAGTTACATATCCCAGAAGATGAAGGGTAGAGATTAAGCAATATATTCCTGGCTTTACATCTAAGGTAAAAAGCTCTGTATACACCAAATATATTTTATCTAGTGTTTCTTAAATGAAGTTCTTGCATTCCATGGATTCCTTTATTAGCTTCCCTTAGTATTTCTTTGTTCCTGGGGCTGTTCTCTGAGATGATACTTAGAACCAGGCTCATTTCAGTCTTACGGTAGACTAATATTCCTCTGTCATTAATCTGATTTTTCTCAATTCCCATAGTTGGTTAACACAGGATTTAGAGATCAACTTGAGTCATTGCAGTAAGCCCATGATCATCTTTACCCTTTTAAATTTTGTTTGAGTTAGGGCAAGTTAAATCACAGTAGTAGTGCTTACAAATGTGTCTCCGACTATAGAATCTGAATTTCCAGGGAAAAAACAACTTTTCTGTCCAAAAGTTCAGAGATGCAGGAATATTTACTTTTCTCCTACTGAATTTAATAGCACAGGTAATAGGAGGAAATGAATGAATAAATGAGAGAAAGGCTGAAAGAAATAAGGTAGAAACAAGAAGAGAAGTAAAATATTTGAAGTGAGAAAACAGGTCATAAAAGATGAAGTAAATAAGCAAAGAAAAGAGAAATGAAGCCTAAGGAATAGGGATATCTAGATTTATGTCTTCTGCTGAATTCTGGCACAGAGGAAATAAATTTTTTGTGGAAGCCAGTAAATGGTCTTTTATCATGATTTTGTTTTAATTGTGAGGCATTATGAAGAATGCTTACAGAATTTTTCTGAAGTCTTTCAGTGCCATCAAGTATTCTGTTTGTGACATGACATCTCTTTTGATTAGTCTGGTTTGAAAAGGTAGGGTAAAACTCCAATGTATGCATTACAATTGTGATTTGGATTATTAAAACTGCTTTGGAGGAAATCTCACTGTTGTCTCCCCTTACCACTTGCTTGGCTCTGTGTGTTTGAACTACATTCCTTTCTCAGAAAACTAGTCTGTGAGTTCTGCTGTAGGTGCAGAGTGCTGTTCTGTCTCTACTAGGGACATGGAGTTCTGCATCACTCATGAAATTCCTGGAAAAATTTGAATGGTCAAGGTGATAGTGATGTTTGCTTCTGGGGACCAGATGAAATCTAATCCAAAATAAACCCTCTTGAACAGCTAGCATAGGAGTGTCAGCACCAGCTGCTTTGATCTACTGATCCATTTCTACAGTTTCAGATTACTTTCTAATGGGGACAGAGCCATAGTTGTTCACTTTGCTTATAGGTCAGTAGATGAGGGCAGTGAACCTCTAAGATATATATCTATGCTGCAAGTCTAGCCATGAGTTTGGGTGCTGATTTAGAAAAATTTTGAAGTGCCAGAAATACTTTTTTCCAATTTTTGTAATATAAACCGTGTCTATGAAGCGCATAAATACTATAAATGACAGTGGTTCAAATGACTAAATCGTAACTGCCTTTCATAATTCTGATGGATTAGTTTGGGTTTTTCCCATGCTTATATTTTTAAATTGTTAAACAGAGGAGTCTTCTGATTTCTTTCATTTTATAATTTTTGTATAGAATTTGAAAATATGTATGCTTCCCACTCCAAATGTTTTGCTTGAGCTGCTCATCTGCATTGATAAAACCCCAAGACCAGTGTTTTATGGCAGTCATTAAGAAAGAGCAAGACAAAAAATGAAAAAGAGATAGTCTTTGCAAGTTTTTGCAGTTACTACCCTTTTTCGTGCCTTAGCTGTCATGAATCCTGACAGACTTTTTTTTTTTTTTTTGCGTGGAATGAATTCCTCAGTTGTTAAGGTGTTGAAAATCTGAGTAATATTTAGGTGCTGGTGTTAAATCATTTTATCTTGAAATAGCGGTTAAAAGAATACTCTCCATCTGCCCTGTTTAATTTTAAGTTCAGAGTTTCCCAAGATTTTTACATGCTTAACTGTAGTATAATATCTCACATATCTAAGCCAGTAATTAGTACTAAATTCAGCTATGTTTCTTGTTTATTTGATCTTTGCAGAACCTTGACCTTGGCTTTCAGCATTTTTTCCAGAAAATTTCCAACATTCAATTAAGATTTCTGTTGATAGGGATGTTTAAACCTACAGTCTTTTAATGTAACCCTTAAAATCCACCCAAAACTATTAAGCTTGTAACAGCATAAGTAGCAGCAGCATTTTGAAACTGTTTGAAAAAAATCACTGGCTTTAATAAAAACAATAAAGTTATTTGCAGTATTATTTAATTTGTTCAAAATTGAGATATAAGTCTTAATTTAAAATGAAGAAAAATGTTGAGAGTCAAAGTGCAAGTTGTAAGCCAGTAAGTTCTGAAGACTCCTTATTAAGTAATCTTGCCTTAAGAATATTTCACTGTTATGTTGAAGTGCTCTGTTTGTGTATTCTTTAATGTGTTTGGTATAAGTAAACTGTTTTAAGCTTTAATGTGTGCTTAAATACAATACACCTGTTTTTATTACCCTGTTAACACACGGCCTGAACATAAAATTCGTATTAGTTTCAGGACTTCTTGTGAATATTGATAACTTTTGGTATCCCTTTCCTCAGTACCAGTGCTTCATAGGCCACTAGCAAGATCCTAGGTCTTTAAAACCATTCTCACAATTTGGTGAGCAGAAGGGAACTAATTAAAACCTAGTTGTAATTTTGGTTTTTGATAACTGATATATTAATTGCAAACTGAAATAGCTATAATACTTTTATAAATATTTCGTAGTGCTGCTTTTAGGGACTTAAGTGCTGAATGATCTAAGTCAGGTTTTGTTAATTGAGCAAAGAGCTGTATGAGGGATAGAACCACCCACTGTGAAGGGGCCTTGATCCCAGCAGGGAAAGTCTCTGATGGTTGGAGTGACTGCCAGAGTGACTCCTGGATGGTCAGACAGGGAACTTCCCTTAATGTTGGGATCTCAGGAGTGCAGAGATGACTTTGAGGGGCAGGAAATAAGCACTCAGAAACGTGTATCTTGGTACATAGAAATAATGTTCTGTGAAAGAAAAACTTGGGAATTGTAGAAGATAAAAATTTAAAAACTGAGGAAGGGAGTTTAAAGTCACGCAAATGTAGCAAGTGTGGTTCTAAGTAGTTGATGTGATTTTTTTGTTGGGTATTATAGATGGTAAAAAGGACTAATAGTTCTCACAGAAATAACTTTGAGGGCTCATTTGAAACTTTGTAGGGTTTATATGGGATGACAAGATAGAATCTGAATTTCCAAAATGCAAAAATACAAAAAGGAGCTGAGTTTGTGACCTTTTCCCCACCCTTAATCTAATCCTGAAAATTCTATTCTTAAATATTGTACCTGCAAAGTTTTTAAGAGCTTGGTGTAGAATTTCCTGATACGCTTTGTCTTTCAGTCAATATCATGATCTTAAAAAATATTTTTGAAGCGGTGGGAGACACATGACAGAATTTTGCTATGAGCATTGAATTAGTCTGCAAGGTATTAAAAGCCTTCATTATAAAAATTTCCTGTGCCTGAAGAGTAATATTCTCATCATAATTAATCAACTTAATTTACAATTAAGTTGACTGGAGCCAATATTTTGAAGATGATACTTATATATGAGAAGAAGGAATTTGTTGTTTGTCTTTTGCTGTTTCTCTGGTGACCCTCAGAAGGTGATTTCAGTAGGTTTTCTGGACTTAGCTTAGCACAAGCTCTGAAAGTTTCAGAGGGGGGAGTGCATGCTTCTACTGCTCAGGAGAATAAGGAAAAAGTGAGAAAATTTGTTATCTACATAAATAGATAATGTTTTAGAAACAAAGACTGTTAAAAATGTTAAGTGTTTATGTTACTTTATAAGTTTTCTTTGAGCTTTGTTTCCTGAATATTCAGAAATTCAGTTATCTTCAGTGCTCCAATGTTTGAATTAAGTAAAGATACTCTTCCTTTATTTCCTTATAAGAATATATGCAAAGTGATTACAGTAAAATTAAATTAAATTTGGAGTTGGTTTTATATACTTTTCCCTATTGCTGCATTGTTGTTTCTGTTTAGTTCATACAGCACTATCTCTTTTGTTACAATAATGTATCATCTTTTCTACCTGAACAAGTCCAATGTGACTAGATGCTGGCTGGTTCTATTTCCTTTAATTTTTGCTTGTAGCAGGGTGGCAAAAAGATACTTAACATCTATACCCAAAGTGGTTGCTGAGTGTTTTGCCAAAAGTTTCTAGGGAAAATAAAACTAAACTTGTTTTTGTCTTAGTTTTATTTGTTCTTTAGCCAAAACAAGAGTTACTTCCTCTCTGTATCAATTGCAAAACTCTTCTGGTTTGTTGCTTTTTTGGGAGTTGTGTTTCTGTTTTGGTTTGGTTTGTTTGTTTATTTGGGTTTTTTTTTTTTTTGTGGGTGGTGTCCCCTTTCCCTTTTAAGGCACTTCTTGCCGTTGTATATGAAATACTTGTCCTTTTTCTCAAGTCTTGCAATCACTGTAATTCCAGTTGAGCCCAGATTCTTCTGTTGAAAGTTCTGACAAAAGAGTAACTCCAGTGTTTTCTTTAGTGAAATTAAAATCTGGAATTCTGCAGTATAGTGTTGAGGATCTTTTTACAGTATAAGCTTGGTTTTTCAGTAACAGGTAGTTGTATTGAGCGATAAACTGAAGGATCTGGCAGACACTATAATTCTAGAAAATTAGTTCTTTGCTTCTGTTAAAGCTTGTTAACCGTAGGAATATAATAGTAAGCATGCTAACACAGAAGTATGTTTTGCCACATATTTTTTGAAAGAATCATAGGCTTGGTTTGGAAGAGACCTTAGAGATCATCTAGTTCCAGTCCCCTTCCCCCATGAATAGGGAATGCCATTCACTTGATCAGTTTGCTCAGGGTCACATCCAACCTGGCTTCGAACACTTCCAGGGATGGGCCATCCACAACTTCTCTGGAAAACCTGTTCCAGTGCCTCAGCACCTTCTGAATAAAGAATTTCTTCCTAACATCTAATCTAAATCTTTGCTCTTTTAGTTTTAAACTGTTCCTCCTTGTTGTGTATCTGCTTGTGTAAAAAGTTGCTCTCCCTCCTTTTTAAAAGCCCCCTTAAAGTACTGGAAGGCTGCAGTGAGGTTTCTGTGGAGCCTTCTCTGCTTCAGGCTGGAAAACCTCAGCTCTCTCAGCCTGTCTTCCATAGAGAGGTGCTCCAGTCTTCCGATCATCTTTGTGGCCTCCTCTGGGCCTGCTCTAACAGGTCCGTGTCTTTCTTGTGTTGAGGATCCGAGAGCTGGATACAGTCACCCCTTGTCACCGGCCTTGATCTGGACATAGAGTCATTGAACACAACTCTCTGGCTGTGTCCATCCATCCAGTTAGTTTTCCCTCCAATAGTCCACCATTTAAACCTGTGTTTCTCCAATGTGACGAAAAGGATCTTGTGTGGGACCATGTCAAAAGCCTTACAGAATTCTAGTTAGATGATATTGGTTGATCTTAACCTTGTCAGCTGTTGCTCCATCATAGAAGGCCACCAGATTGGTCAGGCACAATTTGCCCTTAGTAAAGCTGTGCTGGCTGTCTCTGATTACCTGCTTGTGTTGTATGTGCCTTAAAATTGCTTCCGTGATCTTCCCAGACACAGAGGTGAAGCTCATTGTTCTGTGGTTCCCCGGATCTTCATTTCTCCCTTTTTTTTAAAAATAGGACTGATGTTTCTGTTTTTCCAGTCAACAGAGTTTTTGTGTGACTGCCACGCTTTTCAGATGTGATGGAGAGTGGCATGGCATCAGGTCCCATAGACTTGTGGCTATTTAGTTTCATCAAGTAGTCCCAAACCTGCTCTTCTCTTACAGTGGAAATACACTGAAATGACCATCCCCTAGTGCATCCCGTGTTTTGTTTTGTCCTTTTTTCAGCTACCTCATTCATTTTCCTTTTGTTACCACTTTGTGGTCTCCAAAATGATGTGCAGGACTTCTGGGGAAAGTGGTGGGTGGAGGTAGGGAGGAGGAGCTGCTTGTTTGGTAATTTTTGACTTGGACTGCACTTCAGTGTTGTAGCTTAAAATTTCCCAACTGTCTCATTTTATGGAAATATGAAGTCTCACTTCTTTCATTTTGAAGATGCTTTCCAGTGAAGTACACTGCCTACTATTTTTCAGGCAGGCAAGCAGTCCACTCTCCACAAGAGCTTTACAGAATAATTTAGCTGTGCATGAGTCACCCGTGCTGGGAAATTTAGGCACCAGAAACACTTCCACAGCTGCACAGATCGTGGATTGTGCAATCAACTTTAGTGACTAGCACTAAATATTTTTAGAAGTGTTTTACTTATATGTATGCATTTCTATGTGATATAGATAATTAAGTTTCAAATAAAATACTGGCATTCTAAAACACCTGTCATATGTTCTTGGATGTTGCTGTTAGCAACTGTTGTCAATTTTTAAAAAAATTATGTCCATTTGGTATACCTGCACAATTGTGTTACAAATAGCTGCTGTTGATATAAATCATTCATCAAATTGTCTTAGTTTCAGATTATTAATTTAGAGGAATATCCTTGTGTAAGTATCTGTACTGAGGATCATCCTAAAACCATCCAAGTTCGTGCTAATTAACATGCTGTTTGATAAATAGGTTGACAACTAAGCAACACATCAGGCATATATATTTACATTTTGCTTGAGGTTCCCATTGACTGTAAGGCTGAGTTCTGGTTTTGTTTTCACATCCAGAAGCTGATCTGTGAGTCTGGATCAGTATATAAGAATAAGTCGCATTCTGCCCAGAAGTTTAATTTCTCATTGATTGTCATGTGAGAGGCAGCAGCGTATGGGAGAGTAAAGATGTTTCCTTTAAATATGATGCAGGCTTCTCAAGTAGTAACTACAGTGCTCATTTCTTTGAGCACAAATTTGAATCTTGTTATTTCTAATTTTGCTCTCTGGTTGTGATTTAACACATGATGTACGTCAGCATGAAATTCCACTGTTGCCAAAAGATGTCTAACCTGGTGATTTGCTGCTTCCCCTTCCTCTGTGCCAACACAGCTTTTGAGCAGTCATATGGTGAAACAAATGTAGTTGATTTAGCTGAATGAAACAATATTTGGGTTAGTTTGGGGCTGGACCAGTTTTAGTCTCTGTTGACTGATCATATATTAATGATAGCTGAAGAGAGGGAATTTATTGTGGCCGTGGAAATGAGCGGTCAGATCAAAGGCTAACATTACACAAACTTTTGGCTTGATCAAGGAGATGATAAAAGTGCTTACAAACATAAGTAGCTGTTAGGGTGTGAAGTGCCTGGTCTCTGTAGCCGTGTAGTTACCTGTGTGGTCTGTGGGTATTGCTCTTACTATCTTTCATGTGGTAATTCTTCAGCTGTGGACAGATTCAGAGGAAGTACTTAGTCTTACCTCTCCCACATTGTAGGTAAATACCCTGACCACGAGTTAGTAATAAATCTTTGTCTCCTATTTAGAGAAAACCAACCACAGAAAAGAGGGCAAAACAAAACAAGCAAAAAAACCTGAACAAAACAGAACCACCTGCAAAATTCCCTTGAGTTCATTTTGTTTAGTTGTCTGGCATTTTTTTTAGTTGTCTGGAACTGGTGTGCCAGTTCCCCTCTGACCCCTCCCATCACTTTTTCATGTGGGCATAACTGAGAAGCAGTAAGATATTTCTGGATGTGCTAGATAATTGTATCTTAAAGGAGTAAGTTGATAATATAAAATAATTTGATGTCCCTTAAAACTGATTTAAGACTCATAAGCTATATCCTTTATGGACTGTAAAGGGCGAGGATGAAGCAGGGCAGCAAGATTACAACCATGGACTTCAGGAGAGCTAACTTCTGCCTCTTCAGGGATCTTCTTGAAAGAATCCCATGGGAACAGGAGTCCAAGAGTATTCAAGCATAACTCCTTTAAGGCAAGCATGACTCCTTTAAGGCTCAAGAGCAATGAGCAAGAAGTTGAGCAAAGGGGGCAGGAGACCTGCATGAATGAATAAAAAACTGCTGTCATTTTTCGAGTGTAACCAGGAAATACACAGGAAATGAAGGCAGGGGCAGACTGCTTGGAATCAATATAAAGTGCTTGTCAAAGTAGAAACACAACAGGAAGGGCCAAGACCCACCTGGAATTAAATCTGATTGAGAATGTCGAGGATAACAAGAAGGGCTTCTTCAAATACATAAATAACAAAAGAAAGACCTAAGATAATGAGGGCCTCTTACTAAGTGGAAAGGGACCCTGGTGACAGAGGATGCAGAAAAGGTGGAGGGAGTGAATGACTTCTTTGCGTTGGTCTTCGCTGGCAAGACCAGCTCTCCAGAATATCTGACTCAGGAGACCAGGATAAAGGAATGTTGGAGGAAAGACTTTCCTTCAAGGAGGTCAAGGAGGATTGGGTTAGAGAACACCCAGGTAAACTGAACATTCACAAGTCCATAGGCCCTGATGGATTACATCAGCAAGTGCTGAGAGAGCTGGTGGACGCCATAATGAGGCTGCTCAAGAGAGGTCAGAGCAATCAGGAGAATTACCTGAGGACTGGAAAAAAACAAATGTCACCCTGGTCTTCAGAAACGGCAAAAAGGAGAATCCAGAGAACTACTGGCCAGTCACCCTCATCTCAATCCCTGGAAAGGTGATGGAATGTCTCCTTCTGGAGGCCATCTCTATTTATGTGGGTAACAAGAAGGGGATCAGGAGCATGGATTCACTAAGGGCAAATCATCCTTGGCCAACCTGATTGCTTTTTATGATGAAATAACTACCTGGAGGGATGAGGGGAGAACAGTGGATGTTGTTTAACCTCAACTTAAGCAAGGCTTTCAACAACATCTCTAACAACATCCTTATAGGCAAACTCAGGAAGCGTGGTCTGGATGAGTGGACAGTGAGATGGATCGAGAGCTGGCTGACCCCAGAGAATTACTATCAGTGACACAGGTTCTGGTTGGAGGCCTGACACTTGCGGTGTCCCCCAGTATTCAATATTGGAGTTGTTTAACTTATTTATCGATGACTTGGATGAACAGGTAGAGACACCCTCAGCAAGTTTGTTGATAACACCAAGCTGGGAGGAGCAGCCAATACCCCAGAGTGCTGTGCAGCCCTTCAGAAGGGCTGGAGAGATGGGCAGAGAGGAAATTCAGTGAAGGCAAGTGCAGGGTCCTGCACCTGGGGAGGAGTAACCCCATGCAGCAGCACAGGCTGGGGACTGACCTGCTGGAAAGCAGCTGTACAGGGAAGGATCTGGGGGTTCTGGTGGACAGCAAACTGTCCATGAGCCAGCAGTGTGCCCCTGCGGATGAGAAGGCCAATGGTGTCCTGGGGTGCATTAGGAAGAACATTGCCAGCAGGCTGAGGGAGATGATCCTGCCCCTCTACTCAGCCCTGGTGAGGCTGCATCAGGAGTGCTGTGCCCAGTTCTGGGCTCCTCAGGGCAAGAGAGACATGGAGCTCCTGGAGCAGGTCCAGTGGAGGGCAACAAAGCTGAGTAAGAGAGTGGAGCATCTCTCTCGTGAGGAAAGGCTGAGGGAGCTGGGCCTGTTCATCCTGGAGGAGAGACAGCTGAGAGGGGACCTTATGAATGTATGTAAGTATCTGCAGGAAGAGAGGATGGATCCAGGCTCTTCTTGGTGTTGCCAAGCAATAGCACAAGAGGCAATGGGAAGAAACTGATGCACAGGAAGTTCCAGCTGAAGAGGAAGAACTTCTTTACTGTGCAGGTGAACGAGCACGGGAACGGATTTCCAGGGAGTCTTTGGAGTCTCCCTCACTGGAAGTACTCTGAAACTGTCTGGACACAACCCTGTGTGCTGTGCTTTAGGATGACCCTGCTTGCGCAGGGAGGTTGGATGGGATGACCCACCGAGGTCCCTCCCAGCCTGACCCATTCCGTGATGCTGTCATTAAGGCATTGGGTGCAGAAATAATATGCATATCTTCTTGCAGACCCTCTTGGTCAACTGTTGACTTTCTTGATTTCTGAAAGTTTTAGAGTGGCATAATGAGAACGGAGCAGGAAATTTTGACTGAAGTTTTCTTTTGTTTTATGTAAAAAGTGTTCATTTGAGTGTAAAAGCTAATAAATCTTCATTGTGTGTTTTTTTTCTGGTCTAGGACTGAATTTTAGATAGATTAATTTGTGTGAATTTCATAATCTCTTTTTAGCTTCCTTTCCCAACTTTTAAGACATATCTGCATGCTAAAAGTCTGGCAGTTGAAGTGCTCATGTAATATGTGTGTTCATGGATTTCTGGAAGAGTAATTGAGATGGATAGCTGAGTGTTGTTGCAGTAATAATAACAATGATAAAGTCTCATTTTCTAAACTTAAGCCTGCATTTATATCAACACCAAACAGAAATTTTGCATGGAGTAGAAGAAGAATTTCCTTGGTATTATCTTGCTTTGAATGTGTAATAATTATGTCTGTTGAAATTGATAATTAATTTTCTCCAGGACAGTTTTCAAAAAGTAGTTGACTTTCTGTATCTAGTCATTCTTCCTTTTTATTATTGGCGTATAGGAAAACAAATGTTTGACTCTTTGGTGTGTCTCATTTCTTGGTGAATTACCATGTTTATTTTCCAGTATAGGAGTTAAATGTTTAATAAATTTTTCTTCTTTGGTTTGATTTGTCAGGATTCTTCATAGTATTTTTGCTTTGATGAAAATGTGACGTACCATTTTAGAAAAATTGACTGTTAAACTAATATTTGTGTCTGATACAAAACATCTAAAATTTATAATGCTCAGTTTCATAAATATGCACATTTTTAATTGGATTAATTATATCAAAGTGTTTTTAACTCCAGGATAGCTATCTTGGTAGTGTATTTTAAAGTTTTTTCTTTAAATTTCTGTTAATATTGCGAAATCATCAAGTGAAGATTTTTTAATTGTCTGATAACTTTATTCTGTAGAAAAAAATTATTTGTAGGTAGTAAATAATTTTATGGGATAGTTATAATATTCAGTAGAAATTTAAACTTCAGAATGTGTGTGTGGAATTTTTTGAACTTCTGGAAAAAACTTGTCAATTGTCTACCTTCTCAGTTCCACCTAAGAGGCTGGAAGAAGGAAGCTTGGTTTTATTTGTTCATTGTGAATTGTATCAAGTTTATATGGGTCATGTTAGAAAATAGCAGACTGCAGATTTTAGACCATCTATAGCACTTTTTTCCTCAGCACAGTGAGCTTTAATTTAGGATCTCTTCTTCAGCTGGCTAGCTGACTACAGGTTGTATCTTCCCAGCATTCCATTAAAGGACCTGGAGATTTACACAGGGATGTGAGTTTTCCGGTTTGAATTGTAACACTAACAGGTTACTAATTAGCTGCTCTTGACCTAAGCTCCTGTTGTGAAGTATGGGTTTTGTGTTAAGCACCATTTAAAGAGACAGTAGGTGTACTTTTAAGCCAGATTTGATTATGAAATATATATTGTATTTTAGATGTGCAAACACAACACATATTCAAGTCTAACCCAGGGTACTGTGTTATAGAACCAGGAATGGGAGATGTAGCTAAGATGTTCCTGCTCTTTACAGGGGGGTACTGTTTCTTAGCTGTGCCAATTTTCAAAGATAGATGGAGCCACACTTTTAAAATGCATTCTTTATTATTTTGTTCTTATTAAAACTGTGTGATATGTGTGTTCTTTTAAACACATAGTTTCACAAATCTGCTTCAGTGTGTGGCCACAGCTAAAGGGGTGTGCACCTTCAGTGAGAGCCAAGGAAGGGTGGGGTCTTAAAAAAATGGGAGCAAGTGGGATCATAACGTGTCACCAATGTCTTTTTTTGTACAGACTAGTTGCACATGATTTGCAAACATTATTTCTGCCACTCACAGCTTTGTTATTGAAGGAAGGGAGTCTCTTGTAAGGAACTGTGTACAAATGACTGAGAAAATATTTTAAATGAGACTACAGAAGAATAACAGCTGGTTCTAATGGCTAGGTTATTAAATGCTGCCTTTCAAATTTATCTTATAAACTTGGGTTTGTACTATTTCTTATTGTCCTTTTTGTTTTTCTGATTTGGAGAACTTGTTTATTGATGACTCCAAAAATTTGTATTGTATCACTTTCTTTTAGTATCTTTGTTAGTAATTTGATAGAGGCACATAAACAACATCTCAGGTGTTTATAAGTTTAGTTAGTTGGAATCTTGGAAGGTGAAGGTAATGCAGGCAGCCTGGAAAGGGATGGAGGGTAAAAAAGCCTGCTAAGTGCTTCAGCACCCCACAGCCAAGGACCAATTATCAGACACCTGGCAACCTGCTGAGTGCTTTCCTGGTCACCCCCAGGGAGCTGGAGGGAAGCCAGGCTCAGGCCAAGAGCCCAGATTGCTAGAGAATTCCTGATGAGGTGGCAGGTCTGAGGATGTTTTGAGAAGTCAGTTTGGTGAGTCAGAGACCAGATCGGTGGGGTACATGGGCAAGTGTGGGCCAGGTTCGAATGTATCATAAAATAGTTTAGGTTGGAAGGCACTGTAAAGATCATCTGGTTTCAATGTTTCCCTTTTTCCAGTCACCTGGAACTTAGCTTGATTGCCATTACTTTTCAAATATTATGGAGAATGGCTGTGCAAATACATCAACCAGTTCCCTCCAGACTCCAGGATGCATCTTATCAGGTGTCATGGACTTAACGTATAATCAGGTTCCTCAGGTGATCATGAATCTGATCTTCCCTTACAGTGGAAGAGACTTTGTTCCTCTAGTTTCTGTCTTGCAGTCCATCCATTTAAGAAGTGTGGGAAGAGAGGTTGCCAGCCAAGACTGAAGCAAAAATGTTGTTGAGTACTTTAGCCTCATCTGTTGTTACCAGTTTACCAGCCTTGTTTAGTGGGTGTGTACACCTTCTTTGACCTTCCTTTCCTGGTTAATATACCTATAGATGTTGTTCATGTTATTCTTTGCATCCCTTGTCAAGTTCAGCTCCAGCTTTGCTGTGGCCTTCCTCATCCCATTCCTTCACAAGTGGGCTGCATCCCTCTACTCTTTGTGGGATACCTCTCCTGGGACAGAGTAGAGGGATGCATTTATGCCTTGCCCTGTAGTTTGACCAGCAGTCCCTTCTCATCCTTGCTAGACTCTTGTCTTCCTTGCCTGATTTCTTGTGCCTGGAGATCATTAACTCTTGTGCTCTATGGAGGACATCCTTACAGATTTGCCAGCTCTGTTGCTCTCCCTTTTCCCTGAGGACATTTTCCCTGGGGATGGTATTGGCTAGCTCCAGAGGCCTAACTTTACTGCTCATCTGATTCACATCCCTCTGGAGTGCAAACTCCACCAGTGTGTAATCACTGTAGCCCAGGTGAAGGTCTGAGGCTTATTAGAGCTTTCTTGCATGCATCTTCACCGCAGTCTGGGCCAAGATTAGGGAGCTGCCCTGTATCAGGGAGCTGTGTTGAGTAAGGAGGAAGAGATACAGACTGCAGAGAAGGGTAGAAGAGTGGCTGCAGAACAGCTGGTCAAGCAGAGGTCAGCCCAAATGATCTGGAGCAAAGGAGTGTTTTCTTTTTCTGTGAGGTAGAGAGATGGAAACTGCAAACTGTGGTCAGTCCCAAGACCTAGAGAAATCTCTCTCGGTGGTGGGACAGTCCAATACGTGAAGCATGCAGGAGAGAATTACTTTTTCCTGTAATCCTCATAATTCATTTTTCTATAAAGATATTATTTGCAGTGACTTTTGAGCATATTTGTTTGAGCAGCCTGTTTAGGTCCATTACCTTGTCAGGGAGTAGACCAGGGCACATCTGTGTGACAAACCATTTCTATGAACTTAACCTCTCTTTACCTCTATTGTCATGTTTTCTGCTACTCAAGGTGATCTGTAGCCTCTTCTAGCCGCTGTGGACTATGTATGATGGTACACAAATAATATGCACTCTTTCAAATGTCATTATAACTCAACTAAATTGGTGATATCACTAACTACTACCATTACAGGCCTTATAACAAGCATTTCATCTCTCCTGTAGACTGCTTGGACTTACCCTCTTACCAAAAGTGCTTCAGTAGCAGACATGAGACTGCCATTCAGGTAATGGCAACCCACACCACCAGTCTTCTGTTCTACTGCACTTTCTCCACTATATATCCTTGAGTACTCCCTGAAAAGGTGATGGACCAAGGAAGCCACTCATCCACAGCAGACTACTCATGGCCACTCACAAATTTTCCTATTAAAAGCCATCTGGGATCCATCCATGCTAGAAGCAGCCCTCTCATTGTTTGTCCTCTGAAGCACTGGAAGATGAACACCTGCTGCTATAGCATGTTTTATCTCAGAAAATGACATTTCTAGGATGTGTCTTCTCTTCTGTGCAAGCATGGACCAAAAACTGATTTGTTGGTGTGATAGAGGAAAGCTTGCGATATGTGACTATTTCCAGCTGCTGGAATAACCTGTTCAGCTGCAAAGTTTGATCAGAGTTCCTTGAAGTTCCTTTTAGCCCTATCTTTTGATTTTTTTTTTCCAATTGCCCTTTTTTTTTTGAGGTAAAAAAGGAGACATGTCAGTTTTAAAAACATAGTATTTTCACAGACAGCCTTTGATTAGCAAGAAAAGATTAATCAGTCATTACCCTAATTTGCTTTCTGCTGCTGCTTTGCCATTGCAAGCAAGGGTGCAACTGCCTTGAAACCCGCTTGCTCATTCTATTAGACCAGACTATATGTGATTAGAGAGCAAGTGCTTATGGTTTACCTCTCTAAAAATCTCTTGCTCTACAAAATGCTATGGTTCCTGGAGAGAAACTAAACCAGAGAAAATTATTCTTCTTCTCCTCCCCTCTATCCCACCTCCAAAAAAGAGAAAGGTAAAGAGAAAAATGGCTGGGCTGGAGGTAATCCAATGAAGCAAAAAGCAAAGTGGAAAATATGAGTGATAGTGATGTGCTGTTCTGGGCAGGAGATAATGGCTGGATCTCTGCTTGCCCTAATTATGGTATAATGTCCTAGTAGAGTAAAACCCCAGAAATTCATTATCCAAATGATCAGAAGCTCATTGAAAGGAGTATCAGGAAGGTTTGTAATTATCTTCAGAATCTCTATAATGAACAGGGCTTCTGACCCTGTGCTTACATTGGGAGTCAGGTTCTGCTCAGCTGTTTGCTCAGTGTGATATTTCTGCTCTTGGTCTTTCTTACCCTTGTAGGTGACTAGTGTTAAGAGCTCTGCAGGGCACCGGGTGCTGTGGCTTTGATTCTTTATACAAGATCTTCTCTACAACGAATCCTCAATGATTTTAATAATTAGTTTGCTCTCCTGGCAAAATTGGATTATAGCACAGAAATCAGATTGTATTAAAGAAATTCATCCGTTTCTGTTTGAAGAAACTGTAGGGCTGGAAAACTGTATTGCTTCATATGTTTTTCCTGTGATAATCCTGGTGTGAAATTATTTGTCTTAATAATACAAGCTACCTCACATTATTTCTCAGGGTGGTAATCTGCAAAATCATGTGAGTATTACTTGGATGCCAAGACATAAATTTTACATAAATAAAGGCTTTTATATAAAAATATTTTTTACAGTATAAGGGCAATACTTACTCTTCATCAAAAATATTTTTCAATGTTACCATTACAGTGAAGTGCTGGAGACATAGGGATTTTAGTTACTGGCTCTATACAAAGTGAAATACAGGCAATGCATTCACCATTGTCCCACTCATTTTTCAGCCCAGTCCTGACAGAACATCTGTCATTAGCAAGACTGTACTGTAATTTCATAGTTTGTTCAGTCTTTGAATTTGTTTCCAATATTTAATATTACCAATATGCATTCCAATATTGATAATAAAATTGGACTGAAGGTACTGAAATTCTTTCAGTCTAAAAAATGGAATTTTTTATCAGATGGTGTGAACTTTATTACTTTAGGTTGTATTTTGACTTTTTACCCTGTAACTTATTCAGAACCTTTTTTATTTGGCCAAACAATGACTTGGGACCCAATAACTTATTGCCTTTCTATGAGTGATAAGTCAGGGTAGTGCAGAATTTGCAGTATTGCTTGTTTTTGTAATTTTTCTACAGATTGAGCAATTTTGTGTAGTAATGGTTTGCACATCCATGGCAGCAGCTAAGATTTTTGGTTGAGGACCTCAAATTCCTTTAAGATAGTAAGTTTCTAGCCACCTTGGTTACAGAAAAGCTGGAAAATATGCCTGAATGTGTTCAAAACACATAGTGTCAAGCGACAGACACACATAATTTATTTTTTTTAAAAAAAACTAATGAGTTGTGGCGACAGAACAATGACCTTTGAACACTTGTGGCTGCCAGTGCTGGCATGTAGGCGTTTTAACCTTTCTGCTGGCTTTCACACGCATGCCATTTCTACTGAGTTAGAGATCTATGTGGTTTTGGCAACAAAAGCTTTTCCACTGTGATTAGCTTCTCTTTTGGTCTGATTTAATCTTGCTTGTGTTCTTTTATGATATATGCATATTCCTCTCCTGCTCTTCTTAAAATCCTGTCTTGAAATATGTGTAAGAGCTCCCTTTTCTGACATTATAAAAGATGGCTCTGTGATTAAGACCTGTGGTGTTTATCTTAAGTGTGTAATTGTGATTTAAAAGAAATGCACCTCTACATACTGCAGAGAGGAGGTCTAAAATTTTCATCATTAGAAGATGTCTAAAATTTTCATAATTTACTCTGTTAGGGTGAGAGCTGGCAGAGTTGTTCCACTCCAAGCAGCTTAAAAACACTGGTTTCGTGTTGCAGACTTCCGTGGGACTCTTTGTCACTATTAATGTTTGCACTTGTCAAATGGAACAAAACAGAATAGGAGAGGAGGCTGAAAACACCTAAAAAAGTAGGTCAATGGGCCAGCAGGTTGTTTGGCCAGACAAGAACGAGTGGCTTCATTGAATCACGCTGTAATTATTTTTCTCCAGTTGGCAGATTGTTCTGCTATGCTTTAACTTTCTATGTTAATGTTTGCATCTGTATTTTAACCACTTGAGAACCTCTTTTAGGTGCAGGAGAAGGCACTCTAACTTTTCAAATCAAATAAGTGATAATTCTGATGTTTTCCATAAAAGTCATCAATGAATTTACAAGTAGCAAAACATTAGTTTATAGGTCCCAGCTTCCTTTTTAGACTTTAATATACTTTAAAATAACACTTTTCAGAAATGGAAGAAGTACATGTTATAGGGAATTTGTTTTATTTTAAGAACAGTAAGCAAGGCAGATAGAAAGAGGGATGAGGGAAAAAAACCTGATTTCATGTAGATAAAAATGTGGAAAGCAGCATGGTTCAAGGGAAGTAACTGTATGTAGTGGTATAAAGAGACTGGAAGTAGGCAATCACTCATGTCAGTGCTGAGTTCCTGTTTAGAAGAAGTGCAGTTGTGAAACTAGGAATTGGTTTTGAAGTGGGTTTTGAAACAAAGAGTTAATGGCTGTGTTTGAGGGAGAAGCAATAATGCAACTGAGCAACTTTGCTAGTTGTCAACAGCACAGCATTCTACACATGCTGGAGTCCTGAGAATAACAATTTTGGAGACTTGGAGAGGAGAAGATGTAACAAAGAAAGCCAGAAGAGACCCTAATAAGAACTTTAGTGAAAAGATGTTTAAGTAATGGTGTATAAATACACTTTGAAGGTAGTAAGTGGATATGAAGATGTAGATGATACAAGTGATACCAAATTTGAAAGTGAAAAGGACATCAAGGCTAAAGATAAGCATAAAGTGATAGCTTAAAGCCAAGGTAAAACTGTGTCAGAATATCCTGCTTATCAAGAAGAACTTTAAAGCAGTGTCAAATCAGATAGTAAAATACTTGCACTATTTTTGATAAGGAGAATATTGCATTTAGAAATTATTCTCATTAAAACAATTGCTTGTCTTTATAAAAAAATGAAGAAGTAGATAGTTTTCAAACTCATGGATTTTAAAGCTTTCCATTGTTATTTTTTGACAGCTCGGAATTTATTTTCTGCGGAAGAGGATACCTCTAACTCCACGTTGTTCTTCACAGGAGCCAGGTTTTGTCCCTAAACCTCATACTTCAACAAGTCCCAAAGTGTAAAAGGTAAAACTGTGTTCTTATAACTGATAAGGTTCCCCTGGCTTTCAGTTATCAACACTGCTGGGCTGAGTAGCAGTTTTTAAGTAGTGTCTTTTGCTCTCCAGAACATGACTGAATTTGAATCTTAGACAATAGACATAATCCTTTATTTACCTAGTGTTTACTTTCAACTTGACTGGTTTTGGTGGCATTATCTCTGCAGTCTTATCTTTGGCATGTATAAGCACTGAGAGTGTTCAGTGTCTTGCAAATTTGGATGCAAAGACAGAAGGTTCAGACCTTGAAAGATGAGAAACCAGTGTCCTACAGGTGCATTTCCTGTACTTTTCAGTACTTTAAACTATTTGTCTTGGATACCAGGTCTAGGTTGCTGGTTCTGACATAGGATCTGTATATTGTAATGAATGATTTTGTTGAATTCCGGGAAGTGAGTACTCTGTTAAAGTGAAAAATACTGACTTTTAAATTCTGATTCTGCATAATGAGTATATCAGTTATGTCACAAGTAAAAGTTTTCTGTATTTAGCTGTACGAGTGCTTTTCTTTTGCAGATTAGGGAAAGTGTATAATTTGTCTTACAGAATTTCATATTGCTCTTGATCCCTATAATTTTAGGTACCATTTTTGTATAAAAATTAACATAGGGCTAGAAGTGTAATTAGCGCATAGCTGTATTAGTGCTTACCATGTAAGCTAAATGAAAACAAGTTTATAACTTTTGTCTTGATTGAAAACTTAGTTCCGTGCCAGTTATGATAGTTAGCTTTTACTGCTGAGCAACCTGTCTCTTGCTGCCCACTTTTGACAAAAATTCAAACAGACGACTTCCTCATAATTGATTTTTCTTGTGCCATTTATGGCTGGTTTTCAAATGGCACAACTCTGTTATTTGGCCAACTAATTTGAGGAATTTAATTTGTCAGTATGGCCAATGCAGTTGTTATTTTGAAGAACTTGAGGGAAGAAGTGGTTTGTTGCCAGTGTGTCTTCATAGCACTAGATTTTGGAGGCTGAAGGCAAGGCAAAGGTGGTCCGAACTAATTGAAGAAGTGGGGCATTTGGGCAGAAACACCAGCATGCCTTGTGATGTGCCTTGAAAGAGATTCTGCTGCAGCACAGTTCTCCCATTTACTTTCCTGCTGCACTCAAGTTATGAAACTTTGTGGTGAAAAATGCTATTCTTGTGAAGGAAACCCACACAGTATGTGGCTGTTGTAGATGCAGAGACAGTTTGGTTGAATCACAAGCTTTCTTCCTCAGTTCCCTCATCAGGCATTTGCTGCTGTATTTCTTGTGGTATTGACACTGCAAGTTCCACTGGCTTTAGTACTCTCAGAAACAAATAAATCTTTTTCAGAAAATATTGAGTCACTAAATGGACTAATATAATCTTCTTTGAAATAAATAGTCTTTTTACTATTAAGTTTGTAGCCTACTAAAAAATCCTGAAGGCTGGCAAGTTCAGCTCATATAAAACTTGCTGCATGCAGTTGTTCCCTAATCACTGCTAATGTTACAGTCCTGCTGCTCCATTTGAGCAGCCTCTGAAAACTGGCTTTTCATATGAAAGAAACAGGTTTAACTCTATTGTTTTATGTTTGAATTTAGCCTTTTCATAACCTGTGTTATATTCCTTCTCTCACTATTAATATTTAGTTCACATTCTTAACTCAAAGTCAAATGCACATCTGGAAAACCAAAAACTTCCTGCCATGAGTAAGTGACTGCTTTAAGAAATGGTCAGATTAAATTTCTCACAGTACAGAGATCATATTCTAATTGGTATCTTCTTGTTATCTTTTCACTTGTCTATGATAACAATGTGCTCAAGAAAAAGTACAGTAAGAATAGATTATGATTGTAGAGTGCTATATCCCAAGTGCTTTCTGTTTGCACTGTTTCTAAATAGAATGTACTGCTAAGTGTATTTAACATCTGTTCAGCCTTCAAACTTATGAGGGTTCTTTAGGAAAAAGTTAAAATAAAAATTAAAAGCTGTATCTGAATTCAGAGTCATAAAAAGGTTTGTACTGGTTTAGTACAGACTTATTTACTGTAGCCTTTAATAATGTTCTCTTGAACTCTGTCATGTAAAATGAGATATTAAGGACCAGGTTATGCTGGAAATGGAGACTGCTTTAGTGAAGGTAGGAGGGCAGAGCAGAAGGGTGGAAGAGAGGGGAGGATTAGGAGCAAATGAAAATGTCAGTATGCTCTAACAAAGAACACATTTTTTTCCCTCAGTCACATTTTGTTATTTTTTCTTCTCTTACAGGCAAGCGTACAAATGTCTACCACAAGACTAAAGTGTGATATGTTATGTTTTTTACCATAAGCACCCATAAAATGAGCTCCATTGCAGACAGGTATGTTAATAGATATGGGGGAGTTTTGGGAGAACTACTGTTCAGTTCTTTCTTTAATACTCTTTTTTGTACTGTTAATACATTTGGATGTTTACTTATACAAAAATTAAAGAGTGAAATTTTGGTTATTTTTGACAAAGTTAATTTGGTAGTTGTTAGATGTGTCATTTTGTAGTCACTGGAAATAGTGATTTCAGTTGCTTGAGGTTAATCTTAAAATGCATTACTGGTTTTCAATGGAAACAACATCTGTACAAGTTGAGCTGATTTTTAACGTTTACTTGAACTTTTAATTTTTTTAGTACTTCAGTTTTTGATTAAGAAAAGGAAATACATTTAAATGATTAGTGTTGCTGTAGATGGTAGTAAAGTGACCTGTTAACCTAGTTCAAGGGAAAAATAATAGCTGAGGTATGTTTTCCACTTGATTCCTTGAGCTTCACTCTCTTAGCAGCTTAGGTGAACATCTGTACTTAATATCCTGTGTATTACCATTTTTGAGACATTGGGAAATGAAACTTGCATCTAATTTATGTCAAGTTAAACACAATTGAAAAAAAAAAGAATAAAAGTAGAAGGTAAAACTTCTACAATGCTTATGTAACTTGTCAGTTCTTCTAGTGAAATTTTGTGGTATCTCGCTGAAACGTCAGCCTTTTAAATATATGAATTGCTTCTAAAATCTTGATGTTTATTTTGTAGCATACAAAATACTAACTTCCTAACATCACTGCTTATCATAATGTACAGTACAATTGCCTGATGGTTTATAAATCAGAGAGATGAGGTAAGCATTTTAGAAAGGTTACTTGGCTTAAGGGAAGGAAATATTAGGATAAGAAATTCCAGGATAGACACACAGAGATCAGTGTGGACAGCACTAAATAGACTGAAAGCAGGGAGAAGTTAGAGAAATAACATGTGAAAGTCCATTGTACAGCAGTTTTGGAAAACAGAAGAACAGGTTTGACTTGACTTTGAAAGCAAAAAGAAGTGAAACAAAGGAATTGTATGAAGGATACTGAGGCATCTTCAAAGGAAAACACATTCTTATGTTGGTATTTTAACACCTCTTTAGCAGTAGATGGACAGTTGTCAAGCTAAGAAAGTTATGTGATACTTATTGAAGAAGCAAATGTGATGAATGGTTGCTGTATAACATTGATATTGTGTATTTATGAAATTACATATGTGGATGAAGTATAGCATATTCCTTAGATCTCTTCCACTAACAGTATTTCAGAATTCAAGAAAAATACATTTTCAGTAATTGGAATAGAAATTGCCAGTAAGCAAAAATAAATTCCATATGTCCTCTCCCATGTTTTCAAAAGGGTAAGGTAATGCAAGTAATCAAGAAGATAGAAAACCAAATTTAAGCATTGTTCAATTAAGTGTTTGTGTAGGGCTGTAAGTTCTTTTGAGAAGCAGTCCAAGAATCCTTTGAGTTGTGTCAGAAATAGAAGGTTTTTTTGCTTTTTCTTTAGTAAATGCAAGCAGAACATAGAAGACTTAGCTTCAGGTTACTGATGATAGTCCTTATGAGACATCACAGTAAAACAGTTAATGGAGATGATGATGGTGAATAGTCAGCTCTTTTCCCTTCCTCCTTCTTTGTGATTGGACTTCAAAGGAGAGGAATTTCCACTCCAACACTTATTTATTTTTGTTTCTTTCAGAAATGACGGAAGCATTTTTGATGGGCTGGTGGAAGAAGATGACAAAGATAAAGCAAAAAGGTAAATTTCAAAGTTACTGAAAGCTAAGAAATGTCCTATACTTGTACACTTTAACTTACCAGTGTGATTTCTAAACAATAAAAACGTTACTCTTACAAATAAACGTATTTCTCAACAGCATTTCTTCTACTGTGATTTTTCAGATATACTGTATATTTATAATTGTGGTTCAGTTATTTGTGTTTTGTAAAAGGGTTTTGTAAAATGACTTTATTCCAAAGGCTTTGCTGCACTGTTCCTTGAGGAGGAAGCCATACTTCAAAAATGTTGTCTGAGATAATGGAGTAGGTGTTTTGTGACAGTTATCGCAGCAGAAATTCTTAAGGGGCTGTTTGCTTCAGGAACTTGGCAGTAGTATGCATCTTATAAGAAAGTCTCATAGTTTTTATAAAACATTTTCTGATTTGCTTTTCAGAGTGTCTAGAAACAAGTCCGAAAAGAAACGTCGAGATCAGTTCAATGTACTTATCAAAGAATTGGGTTCCATGCTTCCAGGTAATGCTCGGAAGATGGATAAATCCACTGTGCTGCAGAAGAGCATTGACTTTTTACGGAAGCACAAAGGTAACAATAAACATTATTTATAAATTCTTAATTTTTTAAGTGATACTCAATTATTACATAAAATATTTAAAAATTTGCAGCTTCTTTAAGGAATTTGTCAAAAAGATGTGAAGCACTTCTGGAGAAGGATATTCTTAAGATCATCTAGGTAGCAGAGATATAACTGTGTTTCTGCTAATACTTAATGAAAGCCAGTACTATTTGTTTTGTCCCGTAGTTGTAAATGAAATCTGTTTCACAAAGAGAAGATTTGTTTTTGAAATAATCTCAAAGTTTTTTGTTCTGGACAGATGTTGGTGCAAGTTGTTAAAGTTTTGCTTCACAGGAAAACTGCTGATCCATTTCAGTGGGCGTACTTGCTGGAAATACATATTTGGTTATTTAGATAAGCCTGGATTGAACAGTTCATTCTTCTCTCTGGGTTCTACATGAAGCAAGATAAATCACTGAAAAGCTAGTCCAAGAGAAGTTAGTGCTCCTTCTTGTCATGTGAAATGCCTACACAACTGTCTGCTTAAACAAAGGTGATAAGGCCATAGGGCATTGCAGTTTCCAGCAATGTTTCTGCTAGGTTGGTTGCTTGACAAGAAAAAGTGAAATACAGGGGCGTAGAGACCAGGAGTGTGGACATTTTGGCATTTTTTTTCCTTTTAGCTGGGAAAAAAATGCCAGAAGCATCTATAAATACTTCAGCTAAACTTTTAAAGTTTTAAAATGTACACATGGATGTGTAAGCCACTGAGTGTATGTGTGTGTGTGTTGTTCTTTAAAGGTCATGTGAAATGTCGAAACGATCAATAACCTTGAACATCCTTGCTATGCTTTGTTCCTCTGGCTCTTTGCATCAGCTGATGGTGGGATATATCCAGATATGTTGTACTGAAGTTTGTTACAGGTTGTTATTTCTGTCATGAAAAAAAATTCCACCAAGTGTATGCTTATTTATGGCTGTTAGATATTATATATATATAAAAATCTCTGTTCCTGCTCCTACACTTGTTCTTAATATGGCACCTTGTGGTTCACACTGCCAAAAATAAGATGAAAACTGAAGAAAATGGACTCTTTTGCTAATTAAATAATTTCCTTGGGTAATTTCTTGGAATACATACTAACTAGAAAACAATAGGGTCAAAAGAAGTAACTATAAGGTTATAAAATAAATAAAGCTATTAAGTGGATGAATAGTTATAAAATTATCAAAAATATATATGTCAATTTAACGTATGAGAAATGTTTTCCCATGCCCTAGCATGTCTCTCCCATTAGTGTTATGTTTCCAGTAACACCAAATGTGTACTGAATATTGCTATTAAAATTGTAAACATAACTCAAATGAAAAAGGAGGGGGATATAATTCATATGAGAATTCATAGGTTTGGGGCTTTTCTTTCCAACTAAATATTGATTATGCTGTTTTAATTTTCTGAGATACATGTGTCTCATAACAAAAAGAAAAGCAGTATGAAGGCCCCTCATGTGTAAAATTCAGTTATTTAGGTTATAAGGCCTTTGTGAAAATCGGCTCTGTTTCAAAATTATTTTATTTTGGTGATTCCTGACACAAAACGTAGAATGCTGAACAAATTTGTGTCAGCCAGCTGGCAGCACCAGTCATATTATTTTTTTCTTCAAAGTGCTTTCTGAGATTTGATTTTTTAATAAAGGGGCAAAAAGCAGCTCTGGAGATGGTTGCCTTTTAAGGCATGGCACTTCTGTCCTTCACTTGGTGTGACAGAATGCAGCTCTGTGTGACTGCACATATCGTATTAAGTTCCCTAAAGCTCTGGTTGCCAGTCCTTACTAGCATTGCTGTGCAGTGTTTTACATTAAAATGTTTTTGGACAAAATGTTGGCAAAGTTCGGAAGAATATTTTATCTTCTGAAGTGCTTGGGCATGTTACAATAAAGCTGAATGACCTAGCAATAAATGTATTGTTCAGCACTGAGTAGCTGCTTTATGGTTGAAATCCTACTGTGTTTAGCCACCAGGATTTAACTGCATTGCTTCTGGTTCTTTCTGGACTATCTCCACATTATCCAAGCTAGGTACTCTGGCACCAGCTCCAGATGAACTGTCTGAATTGGTTGTTGGCCAGTGTGGATTCTGTTTCTCACTGGGAAAATAGAGGAGGCTAAACACACTGAAATTGTATCACTGGGAACTTCTCTTTGGCTAATACTGCCTGTCATCTTTCTTTGAATTTGTAAACAAGAAATTTTTTAAAATTAGTAAATACTGAGGAATTTAGCTTCAGGTAGAATAATTGCAGGTAGTATACTGATACTCCTACAACCTACAGAGAAATGGTACAGATCTTGGCTTGGCTAGCAATTTCTTTTGAGAATTCTCAATGCTGGCGTAGAGTTACTTCAGATACAGAACTTGAAGACTGAAGTTTCATGTGCAAGTTTTGTTATGCTCTTTCTGTTGTCTAGCTCAGGAATGTGACCTTACTGTCATTTATCTATGAGTACCTTCTGACAGAATTACTGTAATTTATCTATGAGAACCTTCTGACAGAATTTCTAGGCAGTTCTCTGAAGGTACCAAGTGAAACAGATTGTTTCTGTTGCTTCGGCTCTGTTTGCCTGTATCATACTTCCTCTAATGATGGAAAATGTAAAACAGCACCTATACTTGTGGTATTTCAAAATGGTTCGTTAAAGGCACGAACTTCAGCTTTTATTTAGCATAAATCCATTCTAGTGCAAAAGACAGTCTTTTTAATTCTGAAGTAGGATGGTTATAAGGGCCAGAATGAGCCAATGAATCAGACTTTTGCAGTTTAAAGTGAAGATTATCTGTGTTCTGTGGAATGAATGCACTAAGTTCCTGGAATTTTGCCTCTACTTTGGTGGCAGAACTTTTCATTTTTGTGTCTTTTGACTTGCCTTTCAGTGTTCAGTGTCTTTGTGCTGACTGAAAAGCTACATTTGGGGTTATACTTAGGTTTTCTTTATTCTCCAGCCCACTCTTTCTGCTTTGTGCTGCCATTTCAAAACAGATTGGAAGAGCCTGATTAATTTATATGTTTTGTGAGATCTGATAGTTGGAAAGTGTTATTTGTTGTTTTTTTCACCTCTTCTTGCAGCTTTCCACTTTTGGCCAGTTTCTTGCATGACGTTGCTTTGTTTGCTGTTCTTTTAGTTAAGTCTAAAGCTCTTCTGTAAAGTTTTCCCTTTTCAGCGTGGTAAACAAAATTACAAACTGCTCCAGCCCTTTGCATATTTTAACTCAATTCCAGGTTTTCTGGCTCTTTAAACCATCTGAACTAACACTCTAGCTTATGATCTTTGTACAGATTTGTCCTTTAAAAATAAAAAACCTTAAAGAATTGGTTTGGTTCTTTTGATTTGTCTAAATACTTAATTACTTGTCCAAGATTGCTCTTATAACCAGCACTTCTGTGATGCCCTTGTTATTCATCAAAACTGAAGTGCTATGAGGTCTTGCTTCTTGTTGTTTCAGTTATCAGTTGATAAGGAAGCATCACTTTCAGAACCCAGGGTCAGGCTTTGCTTAGCAGCTGTTGATTCTCTCACCTGTATATGGAAGTTAATCTGTGTATTTCTCAACTCCTTCAGGAATCTCTACTTACGATTCATCTATGTACAAATTCATCTGTGTGTTTGTAACAGGCAGGAATTCTAGAGTGGAGTCTGTAATACAGCACTTAACAATCTTTGTTGAAAAACTACTCTTTTTTAAGTGTAACCAGAAAAGAGCAGAAAGAAGAGAAAGGACAATGACAATTTTTTGTGCAAGGGTTAGAATGACAAGGATTTGCCAAGATATTTGAGCATTAGCCATTTAAATTACATAAACACATCAGGAATTTTGGCTTTCGAAACCTTTGTAAACAACACTCTTAATAAAACATTTTATTATAGTCTCAGAGGAAAAAGTAGTATTTTTTCATTATCAAAGTCCATTACTTCAGTATTACCTTGAAGCCTGGCAGGACTGTAGCACAAACTAGTTGAAGGAAAGAGAAAATAAATTTAATAATGACACGGGAGGAGACATTTATTTTCTTTTTAAGGAGTGATATCTATATGTAATGAATGAACAACGGAGGAGGCTGCAGAACTTTCTGCTGTTTCTTAACTGTGTATATGTAGTTTGGGGAAAAAATGGCTTTTGGAAGTATTAATCCTTATGCTGTGTATGTGTTTGATTGTAGAAATTACTGCACAATCAGACGCCAGTGAAATTCGACAGGACTGGAAACCGACATTCCTTAGTAATGAAGAGTTCACACAGTTAATGTTAGAGGTATATTATTTCTGTTTTTCTGGGAGTAGAATAATTCCTCACCAGGAGTCATTCCATTATGAAATTTTTCAGTTTGATGACATACCTTTTTATTCTCATATTTGGGTTGTAACCATATGTTTTCATGAAGATAAACCATCAAAATTCCTATCTATTCAGAGTTTCAGAATTTTGTTTCAGAAGAGCAGATTTTCTCTGAACTACATTTTCAATTAAATAAACATAGTAACAGAACAAGTCCGTAAATGAACGTGTTTACTGTCCTAGTGGATATTTTAAATTATCAACATAAGGAAGATACTAGAGAGAGAGTTATTATGCATGAGTTAAAATCCTAATTATGAAAAAGGCATAACATATCCATGTAACTTGTGAGCAATAAGTGTTTAATTTCTTTACTTGCCATGCTTTCCTAAACTGGTGTGAGAGCATTACTTTGCTGAAGATTACATGAATAGTTACAAAACTACAGATAGAAACTTTTAAGTATAAGCTATTTTTTCATTAAAAATGATCATAAGTCAATTTTGTTTTGTTAGTGAAACAATTTTTAATAATAGTTAAATGAAAAATATTACAAATTAACAAACACTTCTATTGTCATTCTATTGTTAAGCCTTTGCTGTGATGCACGGCTACAAAAAAAAGTTCTGGGTTTTGGTATTCAAAAATTTTTTAAAAAAATCCTCTGATATAAGAGGTTTTTTCGAAGATGTGGGGTTTAAAATTTCCTGTTTAGAAATACAGTTCTGTCATGCTTTTGTTGGTAATTTTCAACTGAAACATTGTGTTGTATTCAGAGGAAAGAAATTTGAGTTCCATAGAAAATAAGGCAGTCAGAACTGTATCTCACAAGTTTCAAGTCTCAATAAAACCTCACTGCAAGCTTCTTTGAGATTGGGAATACTGAAATTTTTAAATAATAAAATTCATTTATTTTGCTGGCTATTTTACTTGTTCTTATCATAGTTCTCCCACATCTTTTTGCTTTTGTCTCTAGCTCATTTTTATGAGGTTTCTGATGTCTAAAATGATGACGGAATTAAAAATAACAGGCAGGCAGAGTGGGAGTTGGGGAAAACAGTGGCTGTCTATATATGTACTTGCTTCTGAAACCACAGATTATTTAACAACAGAACAGTATGGAAATGATAATGCTTTTAGTGTAAAAATAAGATTAAGAATTTTTAGTAGGGAAAGACATTCCCATTTCTGTAATAAACTAAAATAAAATTGGTCTGTATTATTTTCTGTATTGAATATAGCTTAAAATTTTTAATAGGCTCTGTTTCTTTTTTTTTTAACTGCTCGTTATATTTAATTTCAGGCTCTTGATGGTTTTTTTTTAGCAATTATGACAGATGGAAATATAATATATGTGTCTGAAAGTATAACTCCCTTACTTGAACATTTGCCAGTAAGTAACAAATTCCTTTCAGTAACATATCAGTTTATCTGTGGTTGATTGGTGTTCTGAGTACTAATTAATTGTTGGCCTTATTGGCATTGTAGGACAGATGTATGCTTTGTTTTAATGTTTTTGTTTTTTTCTTCAGCACAACTGCTACCTACTGATCTGTCTTCTATATTAAACATTTCCTTTGGAAATGCAGAATGCAGTCAGCACTCTATTAGAAAGGATTATGAAGTGCCTAGCATCAGTTTCAGTGTAACTGAAGTAACACAGTTGATTTCAGGAGACCCTTGGGAGTTCACAGCCTTTACATGAGTCAGAAGAGTATGACGAAAGATCTAAATAATTGAAATTTTTTTAACAGCTTTTTTACTTCTTTCTTGACAAAGCACCCTGATAAATACATTGCTGCTGGTTCTGCTTTTTAAGTTCAGTATATACTTTGGGTTTGTCATATTCACTTATCTTTGATCTGGGTGACATAGCTCACTGGTACATGCAACATTCTAGTTTTTAAAGTTACCTTTGAATAATGTTATTCTGAAGTGAGGCAAATTAATTAGTGCAAGCAATTGATGAGTTAAATTGAGTGCTTTTCTAGAAGAGAAGTACAAATTCTCTTTAAAGGCAAGTTGTCTTGCTGTGGTAAGAGATGAAATAAATTCTCTTAAGGTATGCATGATAACAGTCTGAGAATTTTTAAAAATATGCAGGTAATTGTGATTTTTATTTTTTCTTTTAGTAGAATTTGCCAGATTCTCAGAAGCACATTTGTTTCTGGCTTTTAGGTGTGATTTATGAATTCTACATACATTTTATGATTCCTCTTTTTTGAATACTTAACGAAATGCATTTATGCATGTAATAGTTGTTCAGTTTTGCTGCATCCATCTCTGTTGTTCACAGTTTTGTGTACATAGCTGTGGAACTGATTATAAAATACAGTAACTGGCAACTCATCCTCACCCAGTAGTGTGGGGGAGGCAATTGGAAGGGTAAAAGTGAGAAAACTCATGGGTTGAGTAAAAGACAATGTCATAGGTAAAGCAAAAGCCATGTATGCAAGCAAATCAAGGCAAGGAATTAATTTACCACTCCCCATGGGGCAGGCATATCAGAGTGAGGTTTTTTCTTGGAAAGTATTAATATGTATTCCAGCAGGTGGCTTTGTTGAGTCAGTAATGAACTGTGGAATTGTTTTGCATTAAAATAGAAGGCTTTGTGACATTGTACATCTTGAATTAATGCTTACTAAATCTTTTTCTTTCAGTCTGATCTTGTGGATCAGAGTGTATTTAATTTTATCCCAGAGGGGGAACATTCAGAAATCTATAAAATATTGTCTTCTCATCTGCTGGAAAGTGATTCCTTGACACCAGAATACTTAAAATGTAAGTAGTTATTTTGGGCTAACCCCTGTATGCAGCTCAGCCCCACACAGCCACTCACTCACTCCTCTCAGTTGGATGGGCAAAGAATCAGAAGAGTAAAAGTGAGCAAACTTGTGGGTTGTGATAAAGGCAGGTGAAGTCAAAAGCTGTCTGCACGAGCAAAGCAAAATAAGGAATTAGTTTGCTCTGTCTGGTCGGTAGGCGGTTGTTCAGCCATCTCTAGGAAAGCAGGGCTGTGTCATGTATGATGATTACTTGGGAAGCAGATGTCTCCCCCTTCTTCCTTTCCCCAGCTTTTATTGCTGAGCACAGTGCCATACTGTATGGAATATCCATTAGTTCAGCTCTCCCTGCTGTGTCCCCTCCCAGCTGCTGGTGCACCCCCAGCCTCCCCACCAGCAGGGCAGAGTGAGATAGAGAGAAGGCCTTTGCACTATGAAGTGCTGCTGAGCAGTAACGGACACATCCCTGTCTTAGCAGCATGTTCTAGTCAAAATCCAAAACAGAGCACCTTGTGAGCTGCTATGGAGAAAATTAACCCTATCCCAGATAAAACCAGTACAGTAGTTGTGTTAAAACTATTTACTTGGAATTAAACATGATCAGTTTTTCCAGTGTTATTTAAGACATATACTTCAGCCCTGAAGAACGGAAGTGTTACTTTGTGTTGCCCCTGCTCTAGAGTAGAATTTTCAAAGTTACGTAGCCTTTCAGTCTATAAATTTCCTGTGTGTCAGAAATGTTTATTTTGTTTATAGAGCTTCTATTTAGAGCTGCTTTAGTTTTAGCAGTTGGCAAGTATAAATACATAGCAGCCTAATGGAGTTTGGGAGCATGTACTTCAGTGAACTTAAGTCCAGGGCATTTTCTTTAATACAGCTCTAGTTCTCAGAGGTTTTCATGACACTAATATTCAAACCCTTCATGTACAAAATCTAAAGGAGTTCTTGAGGTTAGTTACTGTCATGTTAGGTTAGTTACTGTCATGTTTTTTAGGTTAGTTACTGTCTGGTTAAAAGCAGAGGCTGTTGATGCCTTATGATGTTACCCTTTATATTTTTCAAACCCTGTAGTGCACTAGTGCATAACTCTTAAACTCCATATAAAGTGTCAGTTAACTGTTCGTCAGACGAAACAGTCCCTCTAGGCCTGAGATTCAAGGACACCCTACAGTGTCAGGCCCCGAAAATTGTAAAGAAAAGTGAATTTGGGTGTACCTGTTTGAAGGCCTTTAATAAATACCCACTTTATTCTCTTAATCTTGTCTAGCCTCTGTTGTAGGTAGCCACTCCAAGGCATCACTGTAGCAAGCTGTAATCACTACACTTACAGTACCTCAATTGTATTCAGCTTAATTATTCCTGCTTTCCATTTCATGTTTCATGTGTGCTTCATCAAGCATATAGCCTATTACTTTGTTTATTTTTTTTCTAGCAAAAAATCAGCTAGAATTCTGTTGCCATATGCTGCGAGGAACAATAGATCCAAAAGAGCAACCTACATATGAATATGTAAAATTTATAGGAAATTTCAAGTGTTTGAATCATGGTAAGTAATTTCAGCAGTGTTGGAATCGAATATGTAGGCAGCTCCACAGCTAAACTGGCTTGGGACCATAGTGCAAAATGTAGGTGAGCTAAAATCAGGCTTTCAAAAGAAGATCTTGAAGCAATTTTATCACTTCTATATTGGTGTAATGGCAAAGAAGAAAAACTGCCTATCACGTATTACAGGTCTGTATATTTGAATGCAAAATGTAGTAATTGTGCTTAATGATTTGAATTAAGGAAAACTAGTATTTTGTAAAACATTATTTAAAAGAGTGTAAGAAAATTAAGCAAATGCTTTAATGTAAAGACTCTGAATTAAGTTCAGCATAAGCCATATTTAAGCAGGTGACTAACTTGAAGATCAGTGGTATTGAGAACCTGCAGTTCTCATTACACAGGCAACTGGGAAGGAAAATGTAGGTTTTCCCCCCATTTCAGTGCTGTACTTTCACTTGACAAGAACTACCACTCAGATGAGTGGGTGGGCCGTACAGTTTTCCGCATTGAGTTCCTACTCCGTCCATTGAAATTATTTTTATTAGCTATGTATAACATCCTTTCTCTGTACTGCATCTCTAATCTGTTTGGCCAGGTTGTGCTGATTATTTACTTGAGAAGCCTGTTTATTTGTTCAAGTGGGTTCTGCAGTGTGATCAGTAGTAGACTCTGAGAAAGCTCACCCAAAAATATTATGAAAACCAGCATGTTGTAAATAAATCTGTGGGGTTTTTTATCTGATACCAGTGTTTCTCTCACAAAATGGGAAGAGGTTGAGTCTTAATGCAAATGAGGTTATGTAATATTATAGTAGAGACAAGAAACAGTCCTGAAAAGGCCAAATACCATGCTAGTCTTGGAATGAGGAGTTGGGAAACTGCAGACCTATTGGTTGCAATTCAATATTTGGAAATACTCTGCAACAAATAATTAAACTATATATGAGTTTCAGGAAGCTAGCAGGGAATTGAATGGCAACCATTGTGGATTTTTCAGGTAGAAATAGCATCAAATCAGTTCAGCTTCATCTACCAAAAAGTAACACACTGTGTGGATAAAAGGATAAAGCACAAATGAATGATGGACTTTTAAAATATGTTTTTGTTATCATATTCTGTTCTCACAAATGTGTAAGGGAAGCACATGTTAATTGAAATTGCTGGAGGGTAGCTGCAGAAACTGATTGGAAAGGTTATCAATGTTCACCATCAAAGTGCAGTTTTAATTGACAACTTCCGAATTTGATCAGTATTTTCGTTAATGTTATGAACAATGGAACATAGTTTGCAATTATGAAATAATCCACTAAAAACAAGAGAAGAATTCACCCCCAAATTCAGAAAATAAATTATTTTGGGCTAAAAACCCGGAAAAATTGACTAAGAAAAAATGCAAGTTACTACATTTAGGAATATCAGACTCTGTGAACAGGGATGGTTGTAGCCAGCTACGTAGCAGTCCTTTAGGAAAAGGACTTACTGTGGAATGTAAACTGAACAAGACCAAATCACCTTGACCAGCCACCAAGCTGAGAAAATGCAAAAGCCTTTCTAAAATACAGTCTAAATCACATGAAATAATCCCAGTGCACACTTTGCACAAGGCAAGATAAACTCTGAAGAACAAAGGACAAAGGCTAAGAGAAAGGAAAGAAACTGCCTATTTTCTTTCTGATGGAAAGAGCAAGGAACTGTAAGATGAAACTGCATGAAGAAACTTCAGTAGGAGTTCTAATCTAGAGCTGAATTGAAACCAGTTGGGCTTCGAAAAGCCTCACAGTGTTTTGAAATCACCATCTCTAGACCTTAATAAATATAAATTAAATTGGTAACTGCCAGAAATGAAAGATAAGGTTAATCTGTTTCGAAGTCTAGTCCATCCTTTGCCTCCTTTTGATTCATCTCTATGATTCAATAAGTGGAATTTGTTCTCAGCTCAGTATCCTGATTCTTTCACTTCCATAATTTTGCCTTTACTTGGTATGTCGTCAGCATATGTTGCTTAAATGTGACGGAAAGTCTAGAAAATAAATACTTACTGCAGAGTTCAAAAGAAAAAATTAGCCAAACCTGATACAAAAGATAAAATATAAAGATATTTTTGAAGAAAGTGTAATCCAGTCATTTTTACCAGTTAGCAAGGATTAGAACTGTTACTTGTTCCTTAAAATGCTTTGTCAGCAATTAGTGGTAGTTTCAGTTCTTTGAGAAAGTTACTTGATGGTTGTGTTCCCACTTAGTAACATAGTTACATAACACAACATAGTTGTGTTACTACTATGTAACTACTTCTACTACTGTGGTACTATTCCTGTGCATATAAGTGTGGCTATGGAGCACTTTTTTTAATGCCTGTTAAGTTACAAGCAAACCACAGATAAATATTAGGCCACCTATCTTCTGATATTGCTGCCATTTTCCTCCATACTTACATTGTCATCTCCTCTCTCTGCCCTCAGTTCCCAACTCAGCGCACAATGGTTTTGAAGGAACTATTCAGAGATCACACCGGCCTTCATATGAAGAGAAAGTTTGCTTTGTAGCCACGGTTAGATTAGCTACGCCTCAATTTATCAAGGTATGTACAAATGAAATCACTTTTGTATCATTCTTAAGTGGACTCTGAATGGAAAAACTTCAGAGAGAATGCACACAACATTTAAAATACTAATGAAAACCGTAAGGAATTCTGTTATATGAAACTGAAAGTGTCTGTTCCTTACTTCAAATAGGCAAAGTTTTATGCAAAGTATCAAACAAAGTTGTGGTGAACGCTAGTTTTAAATAGTAACATAAAAGAGAAATATGCAAGAAATAAATTTCTAAGAAGTCCACAGGAATATAATTTAGCAAGATGAACTTAAACAATACGAAAGATTACATTGAGATTCCACTTTCACTGGAGAAATGATTGGTTTTCGTTGAAACTTTGATGTGAATTTTTTGTTGCTGGTAGTCTTTCTGCAGTTTGACACAAATAAATCTCGGGGGGCTTAAAGAAAGCTTTCATTACTTGTCAGTAATGAAGAGTTGGGTTTGAGGTAATAGAAATCTTTTGTTTCAGTGCAATAATTCAGAAACTCAGTGGTTTAAACCTAACATTTTGCTTAGCTTCTAATGTACAATGCAAAAGTGCCTTTCCAAGTTTAGAATTTGAATGCACGTGATACTTGTATTTCGGTAAGTATAATCCTGTTTCTCTCCAAAACCAGTCAAAATAAATACTCAGGATACAGTACAGTATAGTCTGTGATTGTGATTCTGATTCTATGTTTCATACAAATATATGAATCAAGGTTCAGGATAGTCTGCTATGTAACATTTATTTTTGCAATTCAGCTGTAAAGTGATGCCATGAAATGTATATGACCCAATGTTAAACTACTGTCTGTAGTACAAGAACTCTGAACATTTAAACATTCTGCCTTTTAAGTTTAAAGCACTGATGTCTTAAGCTGAAGACTGTTGGTGGTAGCTTCTGAAGACATGGTTTATATACTTTGCACTTCAAAAGCATAGTAGGGAGCCTGTGGAGAAATCATACAAACTTCTTCAGTTCTGTCAGGCTGAATAAGAATTTTGTCTCTCCAGACTCTATGCCAGAGAAAGTTTATTCTTTCTGAAGCTATGAAAATCTTTCATGTGACACTTTTCTTCCCATGCAGGTCTAAAAAATAGTCTTCCTGTTATGCCTACAGTTGGTAGATATGTTATATATGGGATTTTTGCTTCATGAAATAATTGTGGAAAAAAAGACCGACCTGACATTTACAAATGCTTTTGTCTTTTAAAGTGTGACAGTTCATAGTAAAACTTCTGTGTTTCCTACTTCTGGAAGCTAAGGAACATCCATTTATGATCCTCAAGTGTCTCGGTCTCCTGCAGGCTAAAGCATTACAGATTATAGTCTGGCCAAAGTTTCATTCCTATTCTTGAACCTCTGAGCCCTTAGTGCCCATGGAAGCTTCCATGTTACAAAATTTTTAAGATCCTCCTGAGACTTTCAACTGATGCTGTCTATTTGGGAAATCTTTTGAAGAAGCCTTACATTAAAGACTTCATACCTTCTGTTACTATTGAGGCTAGCATTGACTAGACTTTAATAAATGGGTGTATGTCAGGAATTTTACAATCCCAGTACCTTCACTAACAAATGTGTGATGCAGCCAGTAAGGAGATGTGTGTTTCAATACTTGCCTTATTTAAGGTAGAACATTCCTGCTCATCTGTCACTTACTCTCTTTCTTTCAGTTGGTATATGGTTCTGGATTTTTTTTTCTCTCAAATGTAATTTCTCAGGATATGCAATGCTTTTTGCACCTTTAACGTTCACGTTTTTATTTTATGCATATGACTCTACCACTTCTGCAACAAAACATGTCACAAATATTCCTCCCTAGTGGAAATTCCTAGGAAATTCCTAACCAATTCCATTTGGTTATACACGTCCTTTAAAATATTTGTCTTGCATTTTGGCTAGTTGATGATTGCATTCTATCAAGAAGGCAGGATTAATCCAGCCAAAAGAATTTTACCAGAATACTTTTTGTTACAAATGAAAGTCCTTTCTTTTCTAGATGCCTTGTTGACAACTTCAACAAGACGCCTTGTTGAACAAGCTGGCTTCTGCCCAGGGGTATTTTACAGTGGAATATCTGCAAATCATTAATATAAATGCATTGAGTAATTGGATACTAACCTGCTGCTATTTCCTCTCTAACCATTACGTTTTTCCTGTGGTTTTACTGCCTGCACTTCAGTGATTTTTACTTTTGTTTTGACTTGTGCCAAAATATTTCGATCAAAAGAAGCAACAAATCAAAAGTATATCTCAAGGGTATACTCTTGCTCTGTCATTTCTCTTACTTTGAGTGGTGCTTTATTAAATGCCGTAATTTTAGAAAAGTAGATGAGCTTTGGGTTCTAGGGGTAGTTTCAGGTTTGAAGCTTAAGTCTTGCTGACTGGAGTTCACATCAAACGTCATAAATTTGTGCCCAGAGTTGTTTAGTTCATTGCCTTCATCTAATTCATCCATCATTCCATCATTTTCTAAGTCATTGTCTTTAGATTTTACAGTGATGAATGTGAGGAAAAAACATTACCTAGGTATGGTCATGTTTTCCTTTTATAGAAAGAAAACTTAGATCTATTTAAAAAACTGTAAAGTATGCAATTAAACTCTTTGGATTGTAACCTGAAAGAACAAAAAGAAAAGTGGTCCTTCTGTTGGTCTACTGTATTTTTCTGCAGGACTGCTTTAGTTACAGATGTTTGCAGGGCAGCAGTGTGCTTGCCTGTCCACACTTGTTGTGAGTATTCTGCCAGTGTAGCAGCAGCTTCCACATTGCAGTCTTTAGGAAACTCTTGTACCTGATCATCAATAGATTCCAGTGTGTTCCTGGCACTGGATATACCATTGCAAGCTCCTACAAATGACAAATGTGTGCAGGTGTCCAAAAAAGAACAATTTACTTATCTCTTAATTTTAATGTGATTCTTTGAGGGGTGTATTTGTATGCATGTATTCCGTCATCCATCTTCCTTCATGTAAGGCAGTACTAGAGGAGTTTGCAAAAAATTGGCTGGCTTGGGGTGCGTGGTGTTGTGACTGTCTCTGCATGAGGCACAATAGTCAGTGGGGCATCTTTACCTTTCTCAGAGGGGACAGTAGAAGTTGACTGACATGCTCTGAATACATTTGAATGGAATACATTTAGAATTATGTGCAGAGTACCTTAAGATTTTGTTGTAATGAAAATACAGCCGTTCTCTTACTTTTCATGAGTTCTAAACATAAGAATAGTGTGTTATTTGTAGTACATGTCCATGCACTCAAAGAGATTTAGAGTACTTTGTGTTCACTAAAGGGAAGAATTATATTCCTAAACTCAGAGTAATGTGACCATCTTACTAAAGTTGGGTTTTACCCATTATAAACACAGACTGTAATCAGACTGGTGGGAATGTTTCATCTCTTCTTTTGCGTGTTACAATTTAAAAGCGTAACTGCAGGAACTATGGATTTCTGCTTGTAGTACTGTGTTTGTAGATACTGCATTTGAGTTTAATCTCATGACATGGTTAGTCCATTTAAGTCAACCAAGCATCAGCTTGGCACAGTTGAGATTAGATTCAGATTAGATTCTACCTCCGTACTGTGCGTCTAAACAAGCAAAACCAATGAAGCTGTCTAAAAATAACATTATAACTATTGTGGAATTATCTACTAACTTTAGGTATGTCTGAATTTTGAAAGAGCTTAGGTACTAGAGTAGAGCAGTTTTAAGAGATTCTTATTTTTTTCCTTTTTAGGAAATGTGCACTGTTGAAGAACCCAACGAAGAGTTCACATCTAGACACAGCTTAGAATGGAAGTTCCTATTCTTGGATCACAGGTGCAGTTCCTTCTGTGTAGTAGCAATAGCAGCTGAATCACGGTGGTGGCTGTAGTATTTGGAGTTCACTAAGCTGCATTAACTACTATAGCTTGTGTTGGGTTTAATTTTTTAATTTTCTTTGGAGCATATACTGTAAGCAAGAAAGCTTATATAATTAATTCTGATTTGTTTGAGATTCCTTCATGTGTGTGAAAATAACATTGATTTCTTTATTAATTAGGGCACCTCCAATAATAGGTTATCTTCCATTTGAAGTTTTGGGAACATCAGGCTATGACTATTATCATGTGGATGACCTGGATAATCTGGCAAAATGTCATGAGCATTGTGAGTACAACTAAGTCACTAAAACAAGCAAGTTTGTTAAATTGAACAACTGTTCTGGTGAAATTTTGTGATATTTTGAGTGAAGTGTCTTTACTCCCATTTGTTTGACATTATTATACTGCTGTTCCGTGTCTTTTTTTCTTTTGATACAGAACTACAAAACAGATTTAACTTTATCTTGCACTTCTGGGGTTTCATTGTGGTAAATTGGAGTGCACAGCTCTATGACTAATATTTTTCTAGTTCTTCCAATGGCATTTAAAAGGCTTTATAATGTTGAATAAGTGCAAAAACTGGTGGAAAATTTTCGAACCTGTACTTGGTCATTGTCTTTATACTGAATTTAGACATGGGTTTGGACTATATGAACCTGGGAAATAATGTTCTTTTTATGTAATTGGAATATTTAAAATCTGGCAAGACAGTAAACTTTATTCTTCATCTTTATAGTAATGCAATATGGGAAAGGGAAGTCATGTTACTACAGATTCCTTACAAAGGGACAGCAATGGATTTGGCTGCAAACTCATTACTATATCACGTATCACCAGTGGAATTCCAGGCCAGAGTTTATTGTCTGTACGCACACTGTTGTAAGGTAGGTTGCTTTTTAAAGTATCCTCCCAGTCGTAAAGTATGGGAGCTATCTTGATGGTATTTTGGAGGTAGAGAAATTATAGCAGTGTGAAGAATCACTGGAAAACTTCTTGAGATACTTTATAAGCAAGATGGGTTTGAGGAGTTTGGTCTTTGAGGTGTATTTTTTAAATCATTCCACAATATAGTAGTCATCCTTGGTTTGTTCTTCTAGTTATGCAGAAGTTAGAGCAGAAAGACGACGAGAACTTGGTATTGAGGAATCTCTCCCAGAGATAACAGCAGATAAAGTGAGTATTTTATATAATTTTATTTTACATCTTCACATACTAAAAATAATACGCAAACAAATATACAACAGCAAAAAGTGTTTTGTCCCATTTGTCCCCCAATAAAGTAATTATTTGATCTCTAAATAATGTGACTATTGAAAATGATCAAATAAGATTAGAAAGAGTGTTTAACTGTACTCTACCTATAACACCCTTCTCTTTTCAGGAATTAATGTACATGTAGTTATAATAGTTATAACACCCGTAAGTTTTTATTAAGATCTGATTTCTGCAGCATTAGATTCCTAAATAAATGGTCTCTCTGACTGGAAGTACCCATAATCTGAAAAACCAAGGTCAACACACCTACAAGGAATTCACAATAGGAAAGTAGAAGCTGTTTAATTGTGTGACTCTGTCTAACTTCCTAAAAGTGTACAAAATTCATTTTGAATTAATGTCCTTCGAAGCTCAATGAGTCCTTATCAGCTTGTGGAGATGATCTGACGTGTTCTATGTAGTCTGACAGTTCAGAAATGTTTTTTTTTGGCAGTTTCACAAGTTTCATCTGTCAGTACTCCTAATGGAACAAACTCATGCTTTCTCAAAAGAATAAGCAGTTGACTCATTACAGTGTTGTTAAGATTGAATTGAGTGGCTACAGAAGGAGCTCAGCTCAGTAATCAGTTTGTGGTCTAAGTCTGCATGCATTTTGGTCTTTAGGCTTATATAGCTTTGGTTTCCAAGGGTAAAAGCCTCAAGTGGAAACAGAGCTTACAGCCATCAAACAGGCCACTACTTCTGCATGGTCACCTGTGTAAGGGGGTTGATTAGAAACAAAAATGTCTGAGATATTTTCTAACAGAAATATGCATTGTGTGCTGGATTAGATAAATAATTGTTGTTGATGTGTGTCTCTTCAGAGTCAGGACTCTGGGTCTGACAATCACATAAACACAGTGAGTCTCAAAGAAGCACTGGAAAGGTTTGATACCAGTCCCACACCTTCAGCTTCCTCCAGGAGTTCAAGAAAATCTTCACATACTGCAGTATCGGATCATTCATGTAAGCACCAACTACTGAAAACAGAATTGCTTTCCTAATGAGGGCTTTCTCTACTTAATTCTATTAAATGCATAACTGGCAGTTAATTTTATGAGAAGTGTGCAGGTGAAAATGCTCTTTATGATGGTTCAGAGATCTGCAGACTACTCTGAAAAAGACCTTTATTGTACTCTAGAGTACAATATGAGACACTAGTACACCCTATTTCAATCCATCACATTGCACTACTGGTGGGTAGTCAGGGGAAAAAAAAGTCCAAGCCTTTACAGTTTTTTTATTAGTTAAAAGCTTCCTGTAATTAGATTATTGCATTACAGAATTGAGAGAACAATTAAGATGTTTCTTTCTGTTCTAACTCTCAACATTTTCAGCAACACCAACTAAAATGACAGTGGACACTAGCACTCCTCCAAGGCAAGGCTTATCTAGTCATGAAAAGACTGCGCAAAGAAGATCATCTCTGAGCAGTCAGGTAACTTCAGAGAAGAATATTGTACTTAAACAGTGGAGTTCACCTTTAAAAGCTATTATGAAATCCATATAAGCTTTGTTTTATTTCTTCTAAAAACATAGTTTAAACTTTAAGAGTTTCTCTTGGAATACGTCTCTTAAGAATTGCATCATCGGTATGCAACTTTTGTATACTAGATTTTAAAGGAATATATTAATTAAGCTTATATGTATTTAGGTTTTGTCGTTAGGATTTGAAAGAATGTGAATGAACCTCTGCTTTCACTCACGCAGAACTTCTTTCTGTGATTCTGGATTTTTAATATACATATATATATATATATCTCTATAGAGAACTCATACAAATTTCTGACTAAGAATATTAGTGAATACTTCCATACCCTTTCTGAAATCTTGGTAGTATGAGAAATTGTCATGCCTCATGTGCTTGGTGCTCATTTTTGTGTTGAACTAATACATTCACTTCATAAACAGAATGCTTATTAAAATGTGTATTTCTAAAAATCATTAGTGTAAGAACAAACCAAAGGTGTCAACTTCCAAACTTGTTGAAATTAAGACTTCTGAAATATTTGTAGTTGTAATTTCTGTTTTATACCTACTGCTTATATATGTTTTTAGCAGTGGAAAAATTATGTATATATTATGTAGATAATCAATTGCTTTTGTTTTCTTAATTCTCTAATAATTAAGGTTAGATATTTCAGGAAACAATTTACTAGTTTCTATTATATGTTCATATGATGCTGTTTTGAATTTGACTCTTTAAAGAAATACTTCATGTCAAGTATGAAGTTCATTTTCTTATGATTATGGAACAATTTTTTTAATCCTAGTCTTTAAGCTCACAGTCTCTTGGACAACCAGTAACACAGCCAGCAATATCTCAGCCTGCAACTTTACAGCTCCAGTCTGGAATGACTCAGGTATGGATTAACTCGATTTATTGTTTATTATTTTTTAAACAGTCTTGTTCTCCTAGAGAACAGCATTCTCATGGAGTAATGGGCTCCCTGTGGCTTGGGTGGATGCACTGTTCACTGAGAGAAAAACAGCTTGGATGGCCAGGCCCAGAGAGTGGTGGTGAATGGAGTTACATCCACCTGGCAGCCGGTCACTAGTGGGGTTCCAGAGGGCTCAGTACTGGGGCCAGTCCAATTTAATATTTATTGATGATATGGACAAAGGGATTGAGGTCATCATCAGTGAGTTTGCAGATGATACCCAGTTGGGTGAGAGTGTTGATCTGCTGGAGGGTAGGAAGGCTCTGCAGAGGGATCTGGACAGACTGGATTGATAGGCCGAGGTTCAACAAGGCCAAATGTCAGGTCCTGAACTTGGGTCACAACAACCCCATGCAGCACTACAGGCTGGGGTAAGAGTGGCTGGAAAGTTGCCCAGCAGAAAAGGATCTGGAGGTGCTGGTGACAGGGGCTGAACATGAGCCAGTGTGTGCCCAGGTGGCCAGGAAGGCCAATGGCACCCTGGCTTGTATCAGCAACAGTGTGGCCAGCAGGACCAGGGCAGTAATTGTCCCCCTGTACTCAGCACTGATGATGCTGCACCTCGAGTGCTGTGTTCAGTTTTAAGCCCCTCACTGCAAGAAGGACATTGAGGGGCTGGAGCAAGTCCATAGAAGAGCAATGGAGCTGGTGAAGAGTCTGGAACATGAATCAGACAAGGAGTGGCTGAGGGAGCTGGGGTCATTTAGCCTGGAGAAAAGGCTCAGGGGAGACCCAAGGAAAGGAGGTTGTAGTGAGGCGAGTGTTGGTCTAGTCTCTCAGGTAACAAGGACAGAGTGAGAGGAAATGTCTTGAGTTGCACCAGGGAAGGTTTAGATTGTATATGAGGAAAAATTTCTTTACAGAAAGGGTTGCCCGTCATTGGAACAGGCTTCAAGTCATGGGCACAGGCTGACCAGGGAATTGGTTGAGTCACCTTCCCTGAGGGTATTTAAAAGCCATGTAGATGTGGCATTTAGGGACATGGTTTACTGTTGGGCTTGGCAGTGCTAGGTTAGTGGCTATCCTTGATGATTTTGAAGGTCTTTTCCATCTTAAGCAATTCTCTGCTTCTATATTCTGAATATAATGGTAATTTCTCATTTAGAAATTGAGTCCTTTGGTGCCAAATTATTCTATCTTAATGAGCAAATTCTGTAATTTGCCACTTTTGCTTTATTTTTTTCTTCCTGTTATTTGTGTGGATAAAGTTTTCAGCCTTGTGCATTAGCAACATAGATATAAAAACAGTTAAAGCTAAAATATTTTAGGGCATGAATTTAAAAATCCATCAACTCAGCTGGCAGCTTTCAGGCATATGCTTATAACACAGGGCTGCTTGAATGCTTCTGTGTAGTAAGAGCAGGATATAGGTATCAAAAGGTCATACTGACTTGGGGCCTATAGCAGATGTCTGAGGAAGAACAGAAGTGGCTGTTTCTCTATAGGCTCAGCCTTCAGCTTTTTGTGACTGAGGGTATTCCCAGGTTATTTGTATGTTTTAGCCCTGGGTGAACCTTTTCTTCTAAACTGGTACAATTATAATTTTTAACATGAGAGAGCTTTAACATCTACAGTACCATGTAAATTACTAAGGCTACACACACACATATATGTTTGTGATTTGGACACCAGTCAATTTCTTGTGCTATGGAATTTTTTTAGTTCACCAGTTCTCATGCATCCATTAAATGTTGATTCTGTGATGTTTTCATACTCATTAATTGGTCCTCAGATTATGGTTTATTAGTAATTTAAAGAGCAATGCTTGATTTCTTTGCTTCTGTGGAGGACTGTACTTATCTCTTGTGAATAAAATGTAATTTTTGCTCAGCTTTTAATTTATTCATTGCACTACAGCCTGTGTTTCAGTTTTCAGCTCAATTGGGAGCTATGCAGCATCTAAAGGACCAGCTAGAGCAAAGAACACGCATGATAGAGGCAAATATTCATCGGCAGCAGGAAGAGTTGCGTAAGATTCAAGAGCAGCTTCAAATTGTTCATGGTCAAGGACTCCAGGTGAGTTAGTGTATCACTTACAGGTTTCATCTGTAGACAATTTAGGCATCTGAAATGTGTCTTGGGCACCTAATTCCACAACATGATCTTCCATATTCCCTGTCAGCTGCTGTCTGGGCCTAATCTGTCTAAAATCCATAGTATCTGAAGCTGCTGTTCCAGCTGATGTTTTGCTTCGGAATGTATCTGGAAATGCCCCAGTGTTGAGCAGGCCAAGCCTAGCTTATAGCTTAACCTAATTAAATGTAAACGGATGGCGTGGTTGTTAATTCTTGCAAAGTTTTGCAGCCATTAGAATATTAATCCAAAATCTGCAGGATCTGTTTTTCTCTTTTAGCTCTGAGGATGTTAAATCCATGTTTCTTTGTTTCTTAAACTGTCCTGTCAGGCTGAATGGCTCTACTTCGCATAGTAAACTTGAAGGAGTTAGTGAGCCAGAAAGACAGGAAGTCTAGAGAGTGCATTACTCAGTTTAGCAGCTGACTATGTGATTTCTGATTTTTTTTTAACCAGTATGTATTTTTCTATTTTTGTCATTGTCTTTTCAGCAGCTGTATTTGGAAGAAAATAATTACCTTATTGGGTTTTTCTAGTTAAAAGACCCAAACCAAAAAAACCTGATCACCTCAAACTAAGATATATTTTAAGGAAATAATTTAATATTTTCAGTCTGGATTGTGACTAAAGAATCGAAAAAATACTTCCTGGAAGTATTGAGTATGTTGCTTAAATTCTGTTGGAAGAGTAGGAGTTTCTGGCGTATGCCATTTTCAGTGTTGTGTGATGTTTAGTGTAAACATGCCAGCAGTAGACTGCGTTATCCAGGTCTCAAAAGGAGATATTCACAGCTCTCCTTTCCATGCAGTGTGGAGGGACCTTGTTCAGGAATGTGAAAACTAGAAAAAAATACTTCAGTGATGCACATTTTCTCTTGTTGTAGGCTTGGGCCTAACTTTTTGTAAAGAACGTAATATTTTTGTGCTGAATTCTGTTTATTACAACAGTGTTGGAAAGTTCAGTATAATCATTATGATCTCCTGATTTTCAGGGAAGATTACATTCTTGGTGCTATGCCTGGATCTACTAATTCAGAGATCTTCTTCATCTGATTTAGTGTTACTGAGGACTAAAGGTCCTACAAGAAGTGTCATTTCAAATATGTTTTGTCTTTAGATAGTTGTAGACTGCATTACTGGTTAGTCTCTAAATGGTGCTTTTTCTTTTAGAACAAATACTGAATGTTAATGTTTAGAACTCTGGAAATCAGGATTCTGATTCTTACCAGATAGAATACTGACCCTATAACTTGTGGAATTTCTTAAGATGTTCTTGCAGCAGTCTGCTTCTGGACTCAACTTTGGTTCTGTGCAGCTTCCTTCTGGAAATTCTTCAACTGTTCAGCAGCTTACGCCAATAAACATGCAAGGTCAAGTTGTTCAGACTAATCAGACTCAAAGTGGGATGAACACGGGCCATATAAATACTCCACACATGATACAGCAGCAGCCTTTGCAGAGTACTGCAACACAGGTAAAATTCTATTACTGATTTTACTGGGTAGAATATTTGCTGAAAACCACAGCTGAAACACAGCAGCTTCCCTGACATCCCCCTGGTATGAACGAGTGTTTGAGATTGCTTAAAAAATCATTGGCAAGGGTATCAGCAAAAGCCTGATTTAATATTAAGTGGCAGCGCGACAAAGTTCGTTGGCAACATTCACTCTACTACTTACAGGACAGTTAAGGCACAATAAGGAAAAAACAAGCAGCAACAAAACCAAACAAAATCCAGGCAATCAAAACAGAAGTGAACTGAGACCTATCTAGGGGAGCGTGTGTGTGTGTGCGCATGAGTATTTCGGTGCATGTGACAAAAGGACAGCAAGGGCAGAGATAAAAAGGAGCATGGCCTAAAAGCTTAACAGCACTCAACTTATACATTAAACCTAACAATATAACAAAGAAACAAGTCTTAACTTACACCATAAACTTAACCTTAACAATTTAGCAGAGGCATAACACTCAACAGCATGTATCCCCACAGAAGGTGTTCCTTCATGCTGAACATTTCTAATGGGTTTGACCATTATGTGTATGGAGACTCTGTATACATCTGATCTCTGTGGTCACCCTCCTCTGTACCCTTTTCCACATTCCATACTTCCTTTTGAGATTTGTGAAGAGGCAGACTAGTGATGCATTTTACCATCACAGCAGTAGGCTTGTTCCAAACTTTCAAGTAAGAAATTCTTGACGTTATGTGCACATTTTAGTCCAAGTTGGGCACAGAAGTGCTAAAGGAATAAAAAGATAATTTTGAACAAACAGTATGCAAGTAGCTGAAAAATTCAGGGAAAAAATATCCTGAACAGGAAAAGAAGTTAATGTAAGAGACTCAGATGTCCAAGGTCCAGTCCCACCTCTAAGTCCTCAGTCAGTAGAAATACCTGTATACTTTGAATTAAGAATTGATTTGAATAGAAAAAGACCTGGTAGTTTTGAAGTGTGGGCAGTGATAGTGAGGAGAACAGCTGTAGTACCCCTGGCTATTTTCAACTTACTATCTCAAAATTTCTTTTCAGCATAATCAACAAAATGTACTTAGTGGACACAATCAACAGTCTTCTCTTGCCAGTCAGTCGCAGAACACAGTGTCAGCACCTTTGTACAACACTATGGTGATTTCTCAGCCAACAGCAGGAAATGTGGTGCAGGTTCCCTCTAGCTTACCACAGACGAACAACCAGAATGCTGCTGCAGTAACCACTTTTACACAGGACAGACAAATCAGGTAAATCTTCAAGACCTGTATTTAAGATGACTTTTTATAATGGTATGCTTATGCAGCTGCAACATATACAAAAGGAACTAAAATAGCATTAAAAAGATCATGTGATTTGTGTTTCATCTGTATGGATACAACCCTTGAAATTAAAATGCCCAAAGTAACATGTTTGCAGGCTTATCAAAACCCATGTTGTTATAGCAAAATATGGCTTTGAGAAATCTGCCTTTCTCAAGTGTATGTTATGCTTCATATTTTTTTTTCCTGAAGGAACTCCAAATATCTTTTTCTATTAACAGATTTTCTCAAGGTCAGCAACTTGTAACAAAACTTGTCACGGCCCCAGTAGCATGTGGAGCGGTAATGGTACCAAGTACTATGTTTATGGGACAGGTGGTGACAGCTTATCCCACTTTTGCTGCCCAACAGCAGCAGACACAGACTTTGTCAATAACACAACAGCAGCAGCAGCAGCAGCAGCAAAGGCAGCAGGACCATCAGCAGCAGCTCACCACAGTGCAACAACCAGCTCAGTCACAGCTGACCCAGCACCCCCAGCAGTTCCTACAGGTAATGAATGTAGAGCTGTCTACAAATTTTTCCAAGTCCTGGCACTTTCAGCATTGCTAGCTTATCCAGGGGTGCTTTACCTGAAAACAAAGCACTTAAAATACTAACCTGTGAATAAGCCCAGTGCATGAGGTAAGTTTATTCTGTAGCTGTTCTCTAAAATCCTATTACTTAAAGGAGAAGTGGTCTTTCCTGCAGTGTTACTCCATGCCTTGTCCTGTCTTACATCTTTTTCTGTTTGAATTCCTGCTCTTAATTGACTGGGGGATGAAAAAACAGATGTTTGCTTTAAAACAGTTTACATTTTCTTTCATTAACTTTTCATGTTAGTGCAGTAAGGTATGAGAGATGATGGTTGATCTGGAAAGCAGCACACAGCCCAAAGCAAGGCATTTCCCAATAATGTGAGGCATGAAATTCTGTCTAGGCTACAGGGGAGGCTGAGCATCAAGTAACTTTGTAAGCAGGGAGTAGGGCAGAACCTTGTTTTAGTGGAGAAAGAAGAGAGATAGGGTCAAAAGAGAAGGGAGACAAACCCAAGGAGTTTAGAAATAAGAAATCCCTAAAAGAAACAGAAGGTAGAAGGAATTGATGGGGAAATCTGTTGCCATTTGTTGATTCCAGTTAATTACTGGAACATGGGTCCCCCAGCATCTGGAGTTGGTGAAGGAGATGTAGTGGTGGCTAGAACACTAGAGAGGCTGTTTAGCAGGTTGGTAGTGTCTGTATCTCTGTTTCTAAATTTAAAAGTTTATACAATTTTGACTTAATTCTGGTGAAACAGATATGTGAAATACGAAGATCTCAAAAGGTCTATTCTTACTCTAGAATTTCATTCTAGGCAAAAGTCCAGTATTTCTAATACAAACTATTAAAGTGCTAGAATTTGAAGTGAAGCAAATATTCTTTAAAGAGGACAAAAGTACCTTTTCTGCTTCTGGTCACTGGGGCATCTTACAGTCTGATTGTGCAGGTGGAGCTGTTGATGTACTTCACTCTCTGCTGCAGAACATTTCAGGATTGAGATGTCCTAGTGCATTTGTCCCCATCCTTCATTGTTTTTATTCAGTAATCTTTTTTTTGTGTTCCAAGAAGAATACTGTTAAAACTAAGTACCATTTCCCATAGTAATAAGTCTCCTTCAAAGAGGATCTTTGAGTCTGCAAATGCACCATTTTCTTTGTCTGTGCGTTTTGTCAGTGGGCAATAAATGTCATCTGTGCCAAATCATGCACTATTTTTTCATTTGACTGCAATGACAGCTACCTACACTTACTCAAATAGATTCTTTACGCCCTGCTATGCTTTTGTGGTGTGAAATGAAGACAAATTGCCATGTATTCCTACCTTTCACTGCAGAAATTCCAAAGACCAATTACAGCTGCTTTATTAATTGTTCAGATGCGCTGATTCATGTATGAACAAATCCTTGCGTTGTTTGCTCAGCTTAACTGGCCAAATCTGAAGTTTATTTTGATTGAACCCTTATAAAAAGTTAAAAAGCAGCTAGGCTCATGTTTCTCAGTGCAGCAGGAAAATTAATTTTTTTCTGTTTTCGTGTTTTAGACATCCAGGTTACTTCATGGAAATCAGTCAGCTCAGCTTATTCTCTCTGCTGCTTTCCCACTACAACAAAGCACTTTCACTCAGTCCCACCACCAGCAGCATCAGTCTCAGCAGCAGCAGCTGTCACGACACAGAACTGACAAGATGACTGACCCTTCCAAAGTTCAGCCACAGTAGTGTGGGTGCTGCCTCTTTTTGAAGCAAACTGCCAGGAGGGGCTGCCCCACAAACAGTTGCACTGAAGCTACAGAGGTAACAGTACGAAGGCTTTCTAGCACCATGGTGTTGAGATCTACTTCTAACTTCTGGAATCTGTTAAGAAAAGCCACAAGATGATGATGGGGACATGGCCAACTTTGAGCGTTGCCCCGCTTTCTGTGTTCTAAAGGATTTGCTGCCATGTTGTAATTTGTCCAGGTGAAATCTCCAAATGTGACTGAAAAGAGAGTGATGCTGAAAATATTGGTATTTTTATCAGTCCTGTACATTTTTAAAGTATTAAAACGGACATGGAGCAATTGTTTTGAATTAGCAGGAAAAAATGCCAGAAATATAGTCCAAAAACCATCTAATTTTTTTTCAGATGATTACAGGACAGTAAATATTTTGAAAATGTTGTGTGAAATCCAGTTCTCTGTTGTACAGATGCTGTAAAATATTGTGTATATGTCTGCATAAAAGGAGAAAGAGCAAAATATTTTATATGATGCATGAAAATGTAATCTGTTATTTGTAGGTTTGAATATGTTTCCCTAAATTCTCACGCCATACTCAGACTAATGTTTTCCTCTGTTCTACCCTTTTGTTTACAACATGATGCATCATTATTTTCACCCTTAATGTGGGCACAAGTCTCTTGTTTGTGCTTTGTCCGTGATGTCAGGGTTTGTTCGGTGAGGTATAGTGTGTTGGTTAGTTGACTGCTTGAAGTTAAATTATTGATGAAGCTGTTTGAACTGGTGATCATGCATCAGGGTTCAGGACATTCAGATTCATAAATATCATCCATCATTTCATAATGAATTCATCATTTTATTTGAAAAATAGGAATTTGCACTGCTTTCTTGCGGATGGTTTGGAATTTTATTCCCCAAAGCTATCTTTTGATATAGTTCATAGTTGGAAATATTTATGTAAAAGGTTTAAAAAAAATGACAGTAATTTTCAAGAATGTTTCAGTTATAGGAGTAATTTGCACAAAAATATATTTACATTTAATAACCTTTTGGGCACTTTTTAACCACTTTCTCTGTGGTGAGAATTGTAACTTGTTAAACCATGTTGGAATCTTTTTATTCTCCTTCAAAAATTAGTCAGAACTAATTCAGGGTCATTTTAACAACAACAACAAAACCCATAGTGCCTTGATTTTAATTCAGGTGATAATGTTGAACATCTTGAATTACAATGTCTTGAATCTGTAACCATTTTCAATTTTGAAGTCTTAGCACATTGTCAACCAAACTTGTGTATCTACTTCATAGATATTTCTGTATTGTGTTAATTTTAACAGTGGTCTGAGTTGAGACCGTGAATATTTTTGACTGGTACTCCCCCTCAGACAGTAGCCAGAAATATGGGAGTCTCAAAAATCTCAGCTCTTTAAGGTAATACTCT
>VXBC01007029.1:93900-119219 GCA_013399945.1 Ploceus nigricollis
TTTTAAAATCATTTTTGGAAGCATTTAAAGTGTGTTTTGGGGGAGATCATGATTGCATTTAACACTACCAGGTATTGATTTAAGAGCTATCACTGAACTAAGACTTCAGAAGGCAACTTCACTTTATAAAGAAAATAAAAAGTTCCAACAGATATGTGCTACTTAAGTAAATGTTGGTAGGTTTTATGGTACTAGTTTGTGGAAGCCAGAAATTTAGAGGAAAATTAATAAATGCTGATAGATCTGATAATTAATTAGAAACAAAAAACAGTAAAAGCAGTTAAAACTAGTGCTAGAGAGAGAAAGCTGGATTAATCTTGAATACTTCGGAGGAGTTGAATGAATGTAATGAAATGGTGATGGTCTATTTTGTACTGTGGAACAGTTTGATTGTATTACTGGATGAACCAAACCCACAGGAGGTAATACCAGTTTAGCCAAGCCTTTGATGCCGTTGGTTACATTTTGGGGCCAGCCTTTGCCTCTGCACGTGTCCCAGCATTAGACCTTTGTTATTCCCCAGTCATAAAGCAAATGCTTGGCACCAAAAAGCCAAGCAGTGAACAAGGAAGGAGAGTGTGAGAAACACAGTACCAAAGAGAATCTGATTGCTCTCTGCTCCAAGAAGCGTATTGCAACCTGGAGCAAGGAACAGATGCCAATACCAAACATAGCAAGAAACACTTTCTCTTCTTTAAAGGGATTTCTGGCATTCTTCAGACTGGGATAATTGTCAGAGACCTGTTTCTGTAAAGTTCTATGTAAAAAAATCCTGCCTTGCTCTGCTATCCCTACCACTCCATTCCACCTGTTTCTATATGAAGCTGCATTGACTAGAGGTCTGTGCTATCACTTCTTTGCCTAATGGAAAATAGGTTAGATACAAATTTCTTTAACCAATTACAATAAAAATATAGTGCTAAAAAAGAAAACTGGGAGAGCTTTAATAGTGCTGTTAGAACTACTGAATAGTGGTAAAATAGGTGTATTAAGCTATTATACTGAGAATTACAGAAATTAGAGATACCAGCCAGACAGATAATGATGCAGCTTTTTATATAAAAAAAATTCAACTTCTCTTCCCATTCTCCCCTCCCCAGATACTCTGGTGTGCTGCTATAGGTCTGTCAGTAAAAAGGCTAAATTAGGAGAGAGAAATTAGATGATGGGATAGCGTGGCTGCCGAAAGAGAATAGAGAAACGTATGCTTTGATCAGGAAGCTTTTTGTAGCCTCAGAGAGAGGTCATTCAATTACAGAACTACCAGCTAGTAGAGAAAGGATAGAAGATGGGGAAATTCTAAGGAACTGGAAGAATACAGCACACATTTGAAAAATTCCTGACGTAAATCAGGCAAGCTTTTCAAAGGCAAGTGTGTAGAACTTAGTCCATATTGTGTGCAAGTATGGAGATGCTTTGTTCACAAGTAGTGACTGAAAAGTGTATATTTAACAGGTCTGCAGCTTCCCCTGTTGCTGAATGAATTGCTGAACTGTCCTTAAGTTTTAGTGAGAAGAGGACCAGGCTGTTGCCTCTTTCTTAATCAGCCTTTTGCTTCTGCCTGACTCATTTACTACAGACTTACTTGCAACATCCTGATAAATAGCACGACAATGAATGCTGTGATGCTGCAGGTTCTGGAGCAGAAATGTTGCAGAATGACTCTGACAGAAGGGAAGGGATCTGTTAAGGGGAGGATTGTATTTATGAAGAAATGGGCTGGTGATACATAATGGAGTGAAGAGGACGGCATTTACACAGAGTTTAGGAGACAGACATTGTCTGCAGTGGGTGAGGCTTTGAAGAAAAGTGTCTGGGATAACTTCAGAGAGAAAAAAGAATATAGCTATTTTTATATTATATTTAATATATATTATATTTGTATATAAATATGAAAGGATTCTAGTAGGAGGTCTCCATATGCCTTCCACTTCATCTAGAAGGTTTACCTTCTGCACTACGGTTCCAGTGTGTCACCACCTTCTGTGGGCATCTTGCGTACTGCCAAACACCAAAATTAGTAACCCAGCATCCTTACAAGAAATAGGTTTCATTTCAGCTTTATGTAAAATTAATAAAGTAAAGATATATCAGGCAGTTTTTCACAGGAAGAAGAAATTATCTTAAATAGCACTTTCTCTTTTTGTTTTTTTTTTTTTTTTTGAGTAATAAAAAGCACTTTACTGAAAAGACTATTTGAAAAACAGTTTATTTCTTTAGTCAGTGAAACTGTTAAAAAGGGGGCGCATCCAGGAATAACACATAAAACTGTCGAGACATTTCTGGAAAATGTTTCTTTATTATGGTGATCCTTTGAGGTTTAAAGTGCAGGATTAAAAAGGCTTCTAAAACTGGTTGCCTTTGTGTTTTATATGGCCAGGGGAAGGGATTAGGGATGATAGCTTCCTTGGAAGGAGGCTTTTTAAGTTGCACAGTTGCCTATGAGAGAGAATCATCTGGACGCTCATTTGCCTGCTCAATAATTCTAAGTGTCCCTTAGGATTATAAATTGTGTTAAAATGTTCTGAAGGTTTAAAGATGTGGCCTTTTTTCAAATGTTAAAGTTGATTCAAGAATCATTTATATTTTCAGAGATTTAACCCAGGTATTGTTATGAGTGTTTTAAATGTCACGGCATCGGGAGATGTCAAATGTGTCAGATTCATAAGCTTCTCTATTTGAAATAATTATTAAAATTAGATGTACAGTCAGAGGGCTGGAAAATGGTTATTTTGATTAAAAGGGAAAAGAGACTAGTTTTAATAATTAACCTTTTATTTTTTTACTTATCCCTGGTGGAAAAAATTGAAGAGAATGAAATGAATTTGGATTAAAAAAGACATATTTAAACAAATCATAGTAGATGAGACAACTGTGAGAGAACATTTGAAATTGTCTTGGTTGTCCATGAGACTGGGTAGTTGCTTTTTCACTACCATGATTTTTAACACTACATTCCTTGTCTTTTTCTTTTTTTGTCTTTTTTAAACAGGTGATTTTAAACTCTGCGATACTTCATGCTATGCCATCTGCATGAATTTTGCCAGCATGATATGCTATATTCAAAGAACGTATACCTAAATAAAAAGGAAGGGGGGGGAACAAAACACTGTGTCTGAAAAAAATATTTTATGGCCTAATAACAGAGACCCCAGCTATGACTGAGAGATGCTGCATTAATAGACAATCAATCAATGGGTAATTATTTATGAAACACTTTTGGGAATGGTCTTAAAGATGTAACTGCTTTGAAAGCAGTTGGTGAGCTGTCTTTTTCTAACAAGAAAGGTAAAAAATATTTATTTTCAAATATATCAGATTGAATTTTGAGTTTTTAAGCAGTGTTGATTTCACAGTGTCTTGGGTTTCAGTTTTGTTTTGTATTTTTTTAACTGGCATTAGATTTATATACGTAAAAGAAAACAAACAGAAAAACCCTAGTGCCGTTCATATTGACGTCAGGAAATGTAGATACAGTTCCCTGGTGTTCATGTGACCATTACTAACTGTCAATTTTTTAACTGAATAAATGTAACTCATTTAAAATCTTGCTTTCTGTAGCTTCTAAGGTTCTAGAGGTTTTTTTATGAGTTGCTTGATGTCAGTTTTATCCAAGTTTCACAGTGAAGCGTTCTTACCCTTCCCACGACTGTACCAAAGGCACTCTCTCTCCCCCACCTACAGAACTGACTTGTGAGAAGTTGCTTGATGTCACTTTTATCTTCTCTCCCCTACCCAGACAAATGACTTGTGAGATTTCAGTAAAAATGCATACTGTATTTTTTCCTTGTCTTCTCTCTGTATCTCTTTATAAACTGATGCCCCACTCTAAAGGCTAGAGACCTCTGATTTCTGTATTTACATTATTGCCTTGGAATTTACTCACGCATCACTTGATTGAGTGTGCACAACTTAAAACTGCTTTCATACCTTCATGTCTACAGTACCTGTTCTTGCCAAAGGATGGAGCAGCACTGCAGCAGGTTTGGTTGGGCAGAGCCCTTCCCTCACTTTATGTTATGGGCAAAACACCCCTCTCTTTAAATTGGTGCCACTCCCCTCCCTGGGTGTTTCTTCTGCTGGTGAAATGTCAAAGAACGGTATTTTAAAAGGAGCAGAGGTGGTCTGAAATGTTGACTGTGCCACTGAGCAAGGAAACAGAGACTTGCATTTAGCTGTAAGCACAACTTGTTGAGAGCATGTAGCTCCTGCCTGGAAGAGCTGTGTGATAATACGTAACTTGTCAGTGTGGTCTGACCCTATTTTTCATTGATCAAAATGTAAACATTAATAATTCCAAATGAATTAAATGTTCAGGGAGAGGAGGGTGGGAAGAAAATTGTGTAATTGAAACTGAATGCCTGGAGAAAACGATAAATAGACTTAGCCATTTTTACAGTCTGCAGTACTTTCTTTTTCTGTAATATCACACTGGATGCCCAGAGGAAGATACTCATCTTTTGCCTTTGAGAACTAAATAACACTTGTGCAAGCTATATATTACTTCTATGTGCCATGAGGCCCCTATGCCCCAGGAGGGAAACAAAATCAGCTGTAGAAGTGCTGTAGCTGTAGTTAACAACTGTCACCACCCATCAATGATAAGACTGAGAGCATGTAGCAAGCAAGATTGTCAATTTTCTTAAAATTGAACTTTGGAAAGAGCAGTACATTTTTCCATAAACTTATAATGAAGAAGAGTAGTAATTACAACTGCTGCCACACCTGAAGCAATTCTGTTAAATAGTATTTTGCTGTCATGCAAGCTTGAAAACAAAACCCATGTTTGTAAGAGAATGAAGCTGTTAAGTACTTGTAAAGATTAGCAATCCAAAGGTTAGTTGCACTTCTGACTCTCAGGCATTAGTGATATAAATTCCAGATTTCACCTGTTCAAGGGTAACATATAATAGCAAGAGCCTTACTAGCATTCTTTGTAGCACAGTCTCTATCACTGTCAGACCCTTTGGCAAGCACATTCTCCCTTGGGAAGGAAAAGGAAGTAATCCCAAAGAAACATACAGCTATCGTAGTGCCCATGTTAATGGGAAGCACTACAGAAATGACCCTGCATCTCCATTAGCAGAAGCCTGTAGCTGTAACTTGCCAAGGGTGCTGACTTCAGGGGCCAGACGAGGTCATCTCTGGAAAAATACCACGTCAGTACAGCAAGTGCCATTACATCATTATTTCCATGGCTCTGGAAATTAAGAATAACTCAGATTTTATTAGGATGAAACAGTCTGATCCTCTTGATTTAAGATCTGATTTTGTTTTTTAAATACACAGTATCTGGGACAAACATGGAAGTACACTGAACTACCGACCTCTTTCTAGAAACAAAACCGCTCATGTAAATCCGGTGGCAGCGTTCCAGAGCCAGCCTGAGCAGGAGGGGCAGCTGAGGTGAGGGACAGCCTGTATGGCAGCAAGCTGCCTCTTGCAGTGCTCAGGGAACACAGCCCCTCTCTCACTTCCAGGTTTTCGAACTTGGTGTCTCACTCACAGATCTCAGAACAGCAAGTCCAGGCACCAGCCCAGCACACACACACACAAGTGCTGTGGCATTACCCTAGGAAGAGCAGGCTTGCTGGCCATCTGGTCCTGTACTTTGGTTCAACAGGTTTCCTTTGAAAAACTTTGTCTTGGCAGGATGGAAGATTAGTTTGCTTTAGTCTTGGCTTATTGCACTTTGTCATATACAGAGTAATGAGACAGGCTTTATCTAAGGATTGGGAATAGGCACCTTTGAAAATAACAATCACAAGCTTTTCTCATTGTAAACCTCTCAGTTGATGTGAGAATTTTCCATCCCAGTAGAACTGACCATCATCTCCATTTTACTCCTGTTGTGTGGAAGTGAGGAATTGCTGGCAGTGTGCACTCACAGACCTCTGCTTGTGCAATGTGCAGTCAGAGCTGTAAGTTCCTGCTTTAGATGCTGCTTTTGAGGTTCCTTTGGCAGCAGCTGCAATCAGCTGCATCTCACCCCAGCAGGGAAAGCTGCAGGATGGATGGAAACCTGTGGTGGACAGTTTCCCATTTCCCGTGTTGCAGACACAACATGTTCCCTTCAACACTTGAGCTCTCACTCACTGCATTTCACATTCTCCAGCTACAAAAGAACAAGAAAGTGCACAGGATTGTGGCAATCAAGGCTTCAGCTGGTTATATTATATATAAATGCCCATACACTCTATATTGCTTATATCTCAAGTATCCAGGTATTTTGAGACAGAACAGCAGCACACCCCTCTTGCTGGCAATGTGCTACAACAAGAAGTCTGATAAGAACTGCTAAAATCCCAGCCCCCGAACCAGTCAACAGGTGAGAGCTGGCCAGGGTGCAAGTCCTTTGAGACACTGCGGAGGGACAAGGCCAAGTCTGTGCTGGAAACTGCACAGCAGACACAGCACTGCTAAGACTCTGTCAACAGTCTTTCCTTACGTCCCAACTCAATTCTTTAAACTGTGAAAAATTCCAACAGGCACTTGAGAACGTTAAACCACTGTTACTAGTAGTAACTACTGAAGCACCTTTCAAAGCTTTTACTAAATTTCACTAGCTAATTTCATGCTAGACTTCCAACAAGTCAATGTCTGTGCTTTAAAAAAAAAAAAACTTAAAGGTACTCTAACATCACTATTCAAACTAACCTGCCTAGCTGGTCTTTGAGAGCAGCCAAATACATTGCTATGACTGGGCAAAAGCAGTACTTGGCATCTGTGTAAGTTTGTAATAGTAAAATATAGATGTGGAAGTTGCAGAGATTTGTTCTGCAACTTAACGCTCACCTCTACAAACAACCTCTCGAAGAGCTTCATTCTTCTGTTGATCCTATGATCCTAACTGTTCACATCAAAAATAGCATTAAGCAGCACACACAAACTTTGGGAAGCTTCTACAATTAGAACATGGCAAACTCGGTTGGCTTTTTGGATTTTGAGAAAAAAAAATGCCGTGTCTTTTCCCAATTACATTTCTATTCCTAAAAAGAAAAATCAGGTGGCACCACAGTTACCCTGCCTAGGACGGATCTGTATGAACGTGCAGTGGCACCACTTCTGATTAACACAACAAGAAGCTGTCCCACAAACAGTTAGAAGTTTAGGCTCTTCTTTGCAGATCCCTGTTCCTGCTTTGTTTTAACATGACCTCTGCTACAAATGCACTTCCTACAGGACATGAAACTCATCATCAACAGTGTGGGTCCTCAGACTGTGGGAAAGAAGAGACTACAGGTTTTGGCTACAAAGTTTGCTTCAAAAGAAAAAAAAAAACCCCAAACAAAACCCCTTAAAACAACCCAAAAAAACCCCAAGCCACCAAACCATACAGTTCCTTTGGGCCAAGACATGGACATGTAGACCTGGAGCCCAAAATGGCAGCCTGTTTTTATACCACTGTGCGTGCCTGGCATTGCACTGCTACAGTCTTAAGAGTTTGAGAAATGTGGAATTAAGGGGTTTTCTGGAAAGAGAAGCCTAAGAGAAGTATTAGGGGCTGCTGTTTCTGATCTACAAATGGAATGGTCAAATCCGTAATGCTCTATTAGTACTTCAGCTTCAAAAAGGCAGAATATTAGAAACCATATCTACTATCTTCCAAGACTGCTACAAGATAGATCTTCGTGAGTTATACAGGCTCAGAATCCAAATCACCTTTGGAGAGCAGAAATAAGCATGTATTTCTGCAACCCATGTATCTTCAGTGCTCAACATTTTCAAAGGCTTCATAACACTGGCATTTATCAGTAACTAAAATAAATTTAGTAAACTTTGCTCATCTAGAGTACATAATCACTAGGTAAACCTTTGTGGCAGGAATTATGGCAGCCATCAAAACCAAACTGAAAATAACACAAATCGAGACACTATGTTTTATTAATACTCTTCCAGATTACATTTCTATTCCTAAAAAGAAAAATCAGGAATACATCTAAACCTAAGAATTCTATTACTGCTCAGTCCTGGGAATAGAACATGGTTAAGTTGGACCACTTCATTTCTTTCTGTATACCTTAATATTTAAAAAGAAAAAAAAAAAAAAGTCAAATAATACTAGCTCCAGCCAGATTGCATATTGAACACAGTAGGTTGTTAATCACCCCACATCAATTTCCTGATAAAAATCCCTGATTAAGAAGTTTTCCCTCTAAATTAAGTTTACAACAATCTCTGTTGGTTGGCTCAGCCACTGGATGGCATAGGAACTGCTCCCAAGTTTCTTGTTGCTTTGATTATCCAGCCTCGGGTGCATCATGGAACCACCATCTTTGGAGGTGGAGCCAGCAGTTTTCTCCTTAACACAGCCTGCTTCAAGAGGCCTGAGAATCAGCTCTTGAAAAAACAGGAAAGGTGGTTGTGTGTATCAGAGTAAGAAAAGAGGAATTCTCAATACTTTGGAGAGTAGATCCTTGAACTCAGCTGAGCCAGGTCCAGCAAGTGAGAAAACCACTCAAATCCCACCATGGGAGCAGGCACCACAGCACAAACAAACCCAAGAATAAGCAGATCTCCACTGCAGAAGCTGTCCATAAATGCATCGGTCCCATGAATCATCCGCTATAAAAAGTTCAGTGTCTCATCTTCAGCATTGTTTAACTAGAATTCTGTACATTATATACAAAAATGCACAAGGGTAACTGCTTGATGCTTCCAATCCTTTTACAGCAATGAAAAATTTTAAAAACCAGAGTCTGGACTTATAAATAGTGCAGAAAATGCAAATGCTAAGAAGACAATGCCTCCTATGATTGTCACTGAAAAGAAAACACAAAAGAAGAAGAAATTAGATATCAAAAAGTAATTATCTTCCATGACACATTACAGACGTTATTTTTTTTAAATGTCTGATTCCCAAATAACCTTATTTAATTCATGCTACAAGCAGTGGATGTTGTTTCTAGCTCAGCATTGGGATGCCCATATGCCAACTCACTGTCTAACTGCATCTCCAAGAATGTACTCTGGCCCACAGAAGGAAGCTTTGTTTTACTCTTTACTTGAGCCAGTATAAAACTAGGTTAACACCTGCTGTTGAATATTTGGCTGTATGGCAGAAAATAGGATAGGATATTCTCATGCCAGAGCAAGCCATCAATTGTGACTGACATATATTTAGCATTTTTTGCACATTTTAGGCAACTGTATTGAAAGAAAAAGTATAAAAAACATTAACTGCTTGCAGTAGCCACAATCTGCTAGAGGCTGGGACATAATTCTGGGAAAGCACCACTGTCTTATATTCTCCAACTCTTTAAACAAACTAATGTGCTAGAAGGATCTTTGGTTTAAGGATCTAAGGCTATTTCTGTGGCTCAAGATCCACACTGTGCTTGGAGCATATGAAACCATTGTTAGGTTAGCATTCTGTCACCAATTTCCTTGGCAAACAAACACAACAGAGTGCATGTTTCACTTTTAGCAGTGAAGTTGGTTTTTTACCACCTCTGCAACTACAGAACAAACATTCTGAATGAACATATATAGGAAGCAGCTTCACAGGATTATTCTTGTGAGCAAGAAATCTCACTGCATCATAGGACTGACAGTGGAAGCAAGCTGCAACCTAAGTTAAGGAAATACACACAACCCAATGTAATCTTACTGGTCCTGCTTGTTGGAATTAGCAGGTATGATAAAAAAAAAAATAAAAAATTATGCCATACAGAGTAGAGTTTACAGCTTTTAAATGGCTGGTGCAAGTCATTAGGATGCAGTTCTCTTGCTCACCTGATGGTCTAGACTCAGAATTGCAACAGAATTTCTATTATCCACTGTGAAACAATAAATACTGACCATTTAAAATAGTGTATTTCCTTCCTCTGGTCTCCTAAAAGAAGTAGCTAATAGTGAAGCAAAACGAGGTGGGATGTCAGACAGACTCAGAAAAAATCCCCACATAACCCAAAACAAACCACCAGTTTTTACGGGTTTTCCAAAAGTTTCAAGAAACATTGTTCCAAAGCATGCAGCTCTTTACACCACAAACATTATCAGCATTACATTTTTTTGGTTGGAGTGAGTTTTCACTTACCAGTCCTAACAGAAATTTTTTGTGCTATCATTCTCCCTCCAATAACTGCTAAACCAGTGCATAGGCAATGTCCCACTGTTCCTCCTACTGCCACACCATAAGGGTCCTAAGGGGAAAAAAAACCACAAAGGGATAAATCAGCACTGTTGAAAACCCACTAGTCCTACAACAACCTCGGAGCAGTGCTTTGATTCCCTGCTTGCAGACTGCCAAGCATGGAGGATATTGTCTGGTCATTCCTCTGCTCTCCAGCACTGTCTTAAAGACTAGTAATAGTGAACATCAGCTGGTGAGACAGACTTAAATCCAGCCTAAGATAGGAGCATATAGCATGTTTCAGCCATGCAGCATCTTTAAGTTGTTAATTATAGATCCCAAAATCACTCCACTGTAGTTAAACCATAAGCAACCTCTACAGGGAAGGTGGCAGCTGTTGAAAAACACAACATGCATCAGCTGGAAGAACACCAACCTATCTATAAAGAAAGAGGGAAATAAGTTCTTGAACTGCAAATGAAAGTTTTCAGCAGCTACAACATTCCAAGTTCTTTGCCCTCCTTCACCCACTTGTGCTCCACACTCTGCCCCGCTCCGTCATCCAAAGAGGGAAGCATAAGCATGAAAGACCTGAAGTCCAGAGGATAATAAATTATTTTATAATTTACTGTCAACAACAGCTTTTCACATCACTGAATAACAAGCAGCTCCTCAGTGTGTGAACAACTGCACTACATAAAGCAGTTTCTCAGATCTCCTTAGAAATTACACAGCTAAGGACAGCATATGTCCCCTGCTCATCTCTATGTGACACTTTTAGTTCCAAGAGGAAAAAAAAAAGCTGCTGCCAGCATCTAAGGAATGCATGAAACCTCAAAGAGGCGAACAACAAAACTGTCTAAGAAATTCTGTGGTTTGAAGACAACACTCACTAGCCCAAAAGAACAAAAACCACAAGCCAGTGAGAAAAGGTGGCAAGCACCAAGCAGTTGGCAGGTTGGAAAGCACCAAGAATGCAGGAAGAAGCAAGGCTGGGCCAGCAGAACAAACAGGCCCCTAGGAGCAGGACCCAGAGTCCCTGGGTATCCCTACAGCCAGCAATTACCTATACAGCTCTCACTGGCAGAAGGTGGATCCCCCCATTCCATCATAATTATTCACTGATTTTGAAAGCCAGTATCAAGATACCTTCATTTTTTGTTTGGTAGCACTCTTATGAGCAGTTCATATTCTACAGGTACAGCCCAAAGGCTTTAACCACAATGCTCAGCACTTCACAAACCAGACTAAAGAGTCTGACAGACACTTCCTAAGGGGACTCTTCGGAAATGCAAACCAGAAGTCAACAATCCCCTGTAAAAAGATGGGCTTAAGCAACTTGCCTAGCAAATTGGGCACAGGCTGTAGTGCTTCCTTTTTTTCCAAGAACAATGAGGTCATCCTCTCCTGCTGTTAGCTCTAAACATCTTCCCTACACTGTAACAGAGACAAGAGGTTCCTGCAGGTTACAGCCTCCTTCATTTCACAGCCCTGATTTATCCCTAGAGAACGTCTGAAAGTGCACCTGAAAAAGCATGAGTCCTATGGAAAAAAATGTAAATTATCTCATGCATGAAAGAGCATAGGCAAGCTACTTATGTTTATTAAAAGCTTGACTATAAGCCTTCATCTTCCTTTAAGTGTAATACAGTTATATACGCTCTAATCACCACAATGAATATAATTTAATTTACAGGATTACTTAGTGCCCAGCAATTTAGAGTTTATTGTCCTTCTAGACACTGTACCATATTAACTAATATTTTTAACAAGAGGTAGCTGAGAAGGTTATCTTTCTAGCAGTTTAAAACTTGATGGAATGGAAGTATCTTTTAAAGTTACCCAGTTAAACCTGAAAAACCACAACGAGCAAAGAAACATCTCTTCTGTAACATCTCTCAACACTGTAACAAACCCCAACTAATGTTAGCTGCATGACATAAAGCAGCTACTTCCAGAAATGCCAGTGCAGTCCCAATCATGTAACAGTAGTTTTAATACTACACAGAGCTTCAGTATATTTACTGTCAGGTCTTGACACAAACTATGTAAGGCACATCAAGGCAGCAGGTGTGAATCTGATACCTCCTGCAAAAGTATTTTGTCTCTTACCTGTCTATGGGCAACCCAAAGAAGGCAAAAGAACAGCAGGGATTCTGCAACACTCACCTCTCTGGCAGCCAAGACGATGGTTGTTAATTGGGAACGATCGCCCCATTCTGCTAAAAATGTTAAAGTAAAAGCTTGAACAAAGATTGGTGAAATAAAGTGTAGCCACTTCTTCTGAGGTATAGTGGTGCCTGGCCCAGATTCCACATCTCCTGGCCCATTTAACAGTTTAGTTCTCTGAAGCTGTGGAGGTCAAGGGGAAAAAAAAAAAAAAACCAAGAAGAAATAACCATAAAATTAAAAATGTCATCCAAACAACCCAAATGAAACATGTAACAATAAAGCTAGACATTTCATTTCTAGAATGTTATTAGCCACTGCCTGCTGCATTATCAACATATTTATACAGTCACCATTACAAAAAAGATAGCTAAGTATATGCACAGATGTATGTGTGTGGACATATACACATTTATATATAGATATAATCAGCTCTAACCTTTGATTATTGTCCATCTTGTACTGTTTACAAATAAAGTGTCTGACGATAAAAAGAAGAAAAAGTAGAGCCAAGAATAAACTGTTGGTGTCCTCTCTGTTAGTAAGGCATTAAAAACACGTCAAAAACACCCAGGTTAAGCAGAAGGTCCCTTCTCTCCTAAGAAGCCAGGCTTGCCACAGGACTGGAATCACCTGCTGAAAGAGCCTCCAGGGACCACTTCCATCCCATCTACCACACATTTTCCGTGTCAGTTTATCAGTCACAGACACAGCTGAACACCCCAAACATGACAGTGCTGCTCTGCAGCTTCGCAGCTGCAATTCTTCCACCAGCTGTAACTAACAGCAATTTCATGACTTACTTCCTCATCTTTTTTTTTAATTTCTGCTTGAACTTCCTCCAGCTCTTCCTGACCTTCATCTGGACTCATTTTCAAGCCTTCCCGAAGCATTCGGATGCCAAAGATTGCAAACAGTGCTGTTGATACATAGTATGTGTACACACGAGGAATAACCGTGGTGGCATAGCCAAACAAAACTGAAAAGAAAACAAATGTGTAATTTAAAAAAATAAGCATGAGGATCATAATTGTTTTTCCCATATCTAAGAAATGCTTGCTAGCAAAGTCAGCAATCCAAATATCCACTGACAAATAAACATTGCATATTTTGTTAGTTTTGTATAATTTTCTAAATTTTTGGAAGATAACACGCTAGAAATTCCAACCATTACAGGTTATGCCAGAGACTGAAGTCCACTAAGACACAGACAATGCACTCCAGCCAAAGCTGAGGTGCTGCTGTTCCTGAGAGCCAGTCCAAACAACATTATCTTTCCTATCAAGGTCTATGCAAGTCCTGTCTTTCTCCATACACACCATTAAATTACCATCTGTAATTGTGTTAGTCATAGTGTATCCCAGTTAATTCCATTTACATGTTGGATAGCATCTCTTTCCAAAAATTTCATTTATCAGATAAAGTTAGAATAAGATCTTCAATGAGATAAATCTACCAGGCATATCTACAAATCATCCAGCTGGATGAATCCATGTCTGTCTTCCTTTGCCAAGTGCACATTACTATTCCCTTGTCCCTCATACTCCCCACATACACACAATGTGACCAACTTTGATCTTTCTTTATTTCAAAGGCAGATTCCACTTAGAGACTGAAAAACAACCCTCACAGTGCATCTTTTAGAGGTATTGAGGGTGATTAAACTAAGCCAAAACTAGTTCTTAAATAAGAAATATGCATCCAGGACAAAGTACTTAGTTTTCACAAAGTAAGACCACTTAGCATTTTTTTGACAGAAAAAGGCCTCTATAAATGGGAAGAAATAAAAAGTCCACACCTTATATTCAAGGTTGTTTGCACCATGCACAAGTGTTTCTGCTACTTTATTCCACAAACAATTAGCTAAAAGGAAGCATATTACCACATGTGCTTTTCTGTACACACCTTTTTAGTTGAAAAATGCACTCAGAAGTTACTACATGATCTAGAAATAATTCTGCACTGCCGCTACCAGAAGTAAGAATGAGACCAGAATCAATCAGCCTTATTACTCATAAACACAGCACATACATACACATATAGCAGTACTATTTGCAAAGCTAAATAAACCAGGAGTTAAACTAAACTTCTTTAAAAAGACTGAAAATACTGCAGTAAAACAATGCAAGAAAGCTAGACAAAAAGGTTATCCTTTCCCTAGCATTTCTTACATATATAAGCATAGACACAGTGAAATAATCAGAACTGTAAGACAGTTTATTTTGCCAAGCACAGCTTGAAAAAATATCCCAAGTAGATTACTTGGAACTAAAGAGTTTAAGTGAATATGTCTTCATGAAATCAAGGTGGGCAAACCCCCCAGGAATTTACAAACTCAGCTTGTATAAAACAAAAGCAAGAGATAGGAGAAGGAAAGGGTGTAGGGGAGGAAGAACCAAACAACAAAACAAGTTCCCTTCTGAAAAGGGAATAAATAATTGGGACTCTCTAAACTGGGGGATAAAAGCAGAAAAGGAAGCTTTTATGAGAAAGCATTAAGAAAGGTTTGAAGAAAGAATTTGTACAGAAAAAGAGAGCCATAAATGGCAGGAGAAATTGCACACAATGCAAGTGGAAACTGCTCTAACTAAAGCTGCAATAATCGCAGCAGTGTACACAGCAACAGCTACACACCCAGAACCCATTCACAGAAACACTTGCCAAGCAGCCTGCGCCAGTGAACTGGCTGTCTCCAGCGTGTGTAAACCAATCACTGCTATTCCAAGTATTTCTGAAATGGGCACAGTTAGAAATGAGCACACAGGCAAACTCTGTGCTGCATCTGATGTACCTGAAGGCTGCTCCATTTTACAATCACAGCTACGTAAGTGCCCATGGCTACAGGCTCCTCAAGTGCCACCTGATACCTTACTTCCTGCTCCCACCCCTCCATCTTCCACTCACAAAGCTCCCAGCACAAATCCAAACAGCTATGTGTGCAGGACTACAAGTCAGATGAGGAAAATGTGTCATCATATAAAGAATCTTTTGCCTTAGGAGGAAAAACAGAAGCCACTCCCACATTCCCTTTAGGCACACTAATTTAATAGGAGCAAAAAAAAAAAAATGTAAACCAGTCCAAAAATAAAAGGAAGTGCTTAGGCTCTCCATCTCACCCCCTCCTTAAACTCCAGTTGAAGCTTAGGGAACACAAAGACTTAATTATAGGAAAGAGCCTAAATACTCCATCTGAGAGTCCATGCTCCACAGGAAAAACTTCACACTCTCCTCAAAACAGAAAACTGCGTATATGTACTACCTGCATTCCAGTTAAGGTTTTTGGATAAATACATACCCATCACTTCTTAAGAGATAAAACAAAAGGGAAAAAACCAGAGTGCAAACCTGATAAACACGTCATCAGGCCCAGGGCAAGCATAGCACCAGCCAGGACAGTCAGACGGTTGTAGCGCATGGCCATGATGGCCGCGATGAAGAAGGTCTTGTCCCCCAGCTCTGACACGATGATGACCGATATAGCAGCCACGAAGGCATGAATAAAGCCCAAGTTAGTCTTGTCAGCTGACTCTTCACTGACAATGTGGACTGGAGCAACTAGGGAGGAGCCTTTCTGTAAGAAGAGGGGGGAGAGAAAAAGACAAAACAAATCCTAAACACTCGTCAATTAGGCTTGAATGCGTAGTACACAGAAATACAAAGCTTTGTACTTCTCCTGTCATACCATCCTGTGTAGAGTGACATTTTAAGCAGATACACCTCTCATGCTCATTAACGATCGTTAACTAGTTCCTGGCTGCCACTCACCTCAAATTGCCGGTTAGGCACTTGGCAAGAGGATCCTGCTGATTATTAAAACATTACTTCACTGTGCACACTATTACCAGAACATGAGAACCACCATTACAACAAAACATGGTCAGCTCACGTCCAATATTGCCGTCTTTAAAATCCCTACCCATTTTATGACCTTAACTGTGAACAGTTTTCTGATACAAATATTAATAAGTGCTTCAAAATAAAACTGGGTGACTATGATACCTTAGGAAAAAAAGAAGCCCATTCAAAAATGGTCAGGATCATTTTCTTCCCCTGCAAAATCTTTACTTCTCAGACGCATTAAAATTTTATAGATTCATAGAATGAGTTGGGTTGGATGGAACCTTAGCAATCATCTAGTTTTAAGACCCCTGCAATGGGCAGGAACATTTTTCACTAGACCAGACTGCTCAGAGCTCCATCCAACCTGACCTTGAACACTTCCAGGGATGGGGCACCCACAATTTCTCTGGGCAACCAGTACCAGTGCCTAACCCCTCTCACGTGAAAGAATTTATTCCTATTATCTAGCCTACATTTTTCCTCTTTCCATTTGAGCCCAAGCCAAATTTTGTGCTAGTTTTCATCAGCTTCTTCTGCACTTGCTCTATGTTTGCTGAAAACTAACTTTTAAGACTCTCCAGTGGTGAAACCAGACCAGCACATTCCAGCTCCCACTCACTCACCGAAGTGTTTACTTCTACACAGAGTAAGGTATCTGTGATCAAAAGCAAGGCCCAAGATCTCTATACCAATGTTCACATCCCTGACCAGGGATGGCTGAGAAAGCTTGTTCCAGCACATCCACCAGAAGAGACAGTCGGCAGCGTGTTTTGACATGACGGCTTCCCATCATTCCACTTTCAGCAGTGCTCTAAGTTTCCTGGTGTTGATATTTAGCTCCCACGCTCTGTGTGACACACTGTGACTTCCCAGAGCTCCTTCAGCTTTTGCAGCACTCTATGTTTTCTGGTTTGTGTATGTGACACCTGGCGTGTTCGATGTGCTACACCAAGCCACATGTCAGGAATTTTCCCATCCCTCTGTGTGATCAGTGGAACTAGAATCCCCTCACCGAGAACACTGTTTAATAAGTTTTAACGCAAAGGACTTGATATTAATTGTTGAGAGAAAAAAACCTGGCAGCTTTGGAGTAGCAACAAAGCCTGCTTTCAGCTGCTTCTGCGGGGGAAAGAGAGCACTGACCCCTTTCCCACGTCGGACATAGACACCCCTACTTTAGCAGAAAAAGGGGAGGATGCGGTGGCCCTGCAGCCTTCCTTTTTTCTGCCAAAAGCGGGGAATTTCGGAGCCCGACGGCCTCCGGAAGGCGCAGCGCGGCGCCGGGGGGCACAGCGCGGGCAGCCGGCGCGGCCCGTCCCCGCNCCGGGGAGCGGGCGAGTCCAAGCGCGTCCCTTCCCCGTTCGGGGTTGCTTACGGGCAGGGAAAGGGCGCAGCGGGAGGGACGGGCAGCGGCTGCGTAAGGCGGCAAAAATACCCTCATAGGAACAGCCCGGACACGTCTCGGTTTCGTTGTTGGCCGAGTGCACAGCAGCGCTTCGTGTATGCGTGACCCCAGCAGGCCCCGAGCACGGAACGACAGAAGGGTGGGGCTGGCAGCGACCACAGCGCTCATCCCGCCCACCCCCCTGCTCAAGCAGGGCCACCCCGGAGCACACGGCACTGGGGTGTGTCCCGCAGTTCCTGAGTGTCTCCAGTGAGGGAGACTCCACAGCCCCTCTGGGGAATCTGTTCCAGTGCTCAGTCACCTGCACAGTAAGTAAGTTCTTCCTCATATTCAGGTGGAACTTCTGTGTATCAGTTTCTGTCCATTGCCTCTTGTCCTATTGATAGGCATCACCAAGGCAAGCCTGAATCCATCCTCTTGGCACCACCCCCACCTTTAGATACTTGTAGACATTGATGAGTTCCCCTCTCAGTCTCTTCTTGAGAATGAACAGGCCCAGCTTCCTCCACCTTTTCTTGTGTAAGAGATTCTCCAATCCCAAAACCATCTCTGTTGCCCTTACTGGACCTGCTCCAGAAGCTCCATGTCTCTCCTGTACTGAGGAGCCCAGAATTTGACACAGCACTCCAGGTGATGCTCTCCCTGGGGACCCCAGGATAGCCGTGTGCCCCGATGCTCTCTCCAGAGCAAGGACAGGAATGTGCTTCCTGAGGAGCAATTTAGGAAACAGGACAAGAACACCATTTAAACAGAAGACATTTGGACACAGGCTCAAGGAGTGTCTCAAGAACCACTTAAAAAAGTTATACAGATAGATGCAGCTCCAATACATGGCTGCTGATGTTCTGTGGTGAACTGAAACTACGGGAGCATTGATGGAGAGAGGGATGCGACAGCCAAGAGAGGCACAACATTTTGTGTAAAGTGATTGCTCGTGTTTTTCAAATATGTAAGCTCAATTTTGAAAAACCATACAAAATAGAAACAGAGTGTAACAAGCTTTTAATTAGGCAATTCATAAGATATACTTCATTGTATAAAAACACTTCTTATATAGAAAATAATGTGTGCATGTAAGTAGACAACATGCTGAAACATCAGCACCCATATCACTTCATCACACAAACTGATCATTCACACCAGTGTCATGAGAAGGACCAAAATATTCAATAGTTAAGTGCAAAAAAAGTTCCTGTGCTGAGTGACATCATCTCCCCAGTAAAGAATTTCTTGGCAATGCTTGTCAGGTACTGTTTTCTGTGTGTGCTCTACCTTGGCAGTTCATTGTATCTGTTTAGAAACCAGTGTAGTTGTGGTCATGGTCATCCTGCACAGCTGTCCCCTCCAACACACGAGGGACTCCAATTAAAAAAACCCACTATAAAGACAACAGAACCACAACAAAGAACATTAATTTTCTGCAAATTCTCTTCTACTCTCTCTTTTTAGTCACCATTTTCCCAGTTTAGGGATAAAGCAGTCTTCATCAATGAACAAAACCACTTTGGTGCAGAAGAGATAATGCAGCGAATGGGCCTGTTTATCTCCACTGCTGAGCATGAGTCACTCCTCCACCGCAGCTTTCTCCACCGCTTTTTGTGCTTACAGTTGTAAAGCAGTGGCTGGTTTTCATTGTCACCAGGGAAGCACAGAAAGATACACAATTTGCCTCCCTCTGAAGTGATTCAAAGAAAAGAGACTTGGAAAGAAATATGCTTAAATATTAGTCAAGACACGAAATACAGTAGTTCAAATGATTCCCTCCTTTCAATAGTTCTTTTCACATATATAAATTTGAACTTGCCACACAACAGCAGGTGTTTTATGCATAAGATATAATTATAAAAGAGAAAAGACACAATTAGCATCTCTCCACTTTGAATTAAGGTCTTCAATAAACCTTTTTTAGCATGCATGATATGCAGAGACCTTACATTTTCTCACGAATTGGTCACATGGATGAGATTATCATTAAAATGACGGGCTTTTGAGGTAGAATTAGAGAAAGTGTGCAACTTTACCTTGGTTTTAATAAACCATTAATCTCTTATATTCCCAGTTTTCATGAAAATACTTTAGAAAAAATTCTCTAAAAAACAAGTGGTATAAATGCTTTTCGATGCTTTGGGTAGGAGCTGAAGTTTTTCTGATAAAACTCATGACACAAAACAGCAGCCAGTGCCTGGTTAAAAAGAACATACATCACTACACACCACCATGTCACATTGTGAATTCCAAGTGTGATGGCCATAGAAACATATATGAGGAGCTCTGCAAAATAATGAGGGCAAGAGACACTCTCAAACCAGTCTCCGAAAGGTACACTGTGGCTCAGACTTACAACCTTTCCTGCAAGCAAACAAAAAGAAATTAATTGGGAAGATGCATTAAACAAACTCTTCTTCTCACAATTACAGAACAATATGCTTATTAATCATCATCATCCACCTCCATCTGATCTGGCAGCTTTGCACTTAATGAAATAAGATGCCACCTCTGGCTGTGCAAACACAGAGTATGGAAACCATGTCTATCCTTAAGATGTTAGAAGACAGAGCTTCATTTTAAGTTTTACAGAACTATATATATAGACATACCACACCCTCTCCCCCCAGTTCAGCCATCCAAACAGCCTCATTTAATCTACACACTACAGGAACTGAGAAACACTCGTGTTTAAGATATTAGAAGCTACAAAAACCTATCGAAACAACCAGAAAAAAAAAACCTAAGTGAACAGTTGACAGAAATGAAACATCTTACCTGATCTGCTTTTTCTAAGATTAGCTAGAATTGCAAGGCATCTGTGTTGGTGAAGAGAGGCCCAAATGTACATCATAACTCCTATAATGTGATACCAGCAGATCTGCACAGAAAGCTTTTTTCCTGAATGAAACATATTTTATTAATATATGTCCAGGAAGTAACTTCCCAAGCATCATCCCAAAACACTAAATACATTTTTTCAATTGTTACTGTCTTACAAAATTCTAGTAGTGAGCCTCTAATTCCTTGAAAGAGGCTTTGAAATCCTGTATCATTTGAGTGCCCAGGTAGTAGCTCATTTCCCTTGACTGCTCTATACTAAAATACCTAGTTATTAATCTAGCAGCTTGAAATACAGTGTGATGTACAGTGACACATAATTGGTAGTCTAAGACCTCAATACTCAACACTGTTTGTAACTCTTACTATCCTAATTAAACATGTTGTCATGGCTCAGGTCAACATGCAAGCACACAGTTGTCTTCCTCACAGTGATACACATACATATACACATATCTCCATACCACCCCCTGCCCGACGTGGTTCAAAGTGCTTAAAAACTTCACCAAACTTGGTAATGACTGCCTCACAAAAATTAATCACAGGAGGAGTGCTACAGCCAGCTGATGGTTCGTCTATGCAGGGGATTTAGCAGCTCAGTTGTGAGACCCAATGGAATGTGTTGGCAGAAACAAGTCATATAATACAACTTCCTCATGTATTAATGGAAGAACATTACAGTACCAAGGGAAAGAAGACACTGCCTGAGGCAAGGCAGAGCAGTGGCAAGTTCTCCATGGAAGAAAAAGGAGGTAGCCAAGACAGCCTTGCAGACGCAGCTTGCAGGAAAGCTTACAACAAAAAAACTCCTCTTCAGTTTGAGAACTGAATTTGTGTAGTGGCATTTGAGAACTGGTACCTATTACTGTCCTTCACAAAGCGTATGATCTATATCCTTTCAGCAAATAACCATGACGGTTAACATGAAAGTGTGTCCCTGTCTGTGTTTGTGTATAATGCTGGCTGATTGTATGATATACTGAAATGTAATTACTTTGAACTATGCCAGGAAGTACTTTTATGTCTCATCAGTTAACACACTTCTCATACAAGCAGCTCTCTATGAAACCATTTGCCACAATGGAAACAAATGAGAGCAAAACTGCATCTTTGATGATAACTAAGCAGGCACTTACCATTCCTGACATTAGTAGGCACTTGACACAGCACAGTTGAGCCAACAGCAATGTAGTAACCAAGTCCAAAGCAGTACTGCACAATATGAATGACGCCACTGGAAAACACACTGGTCCAGAGGCATTCTGCAAGTCTTCGACAGCTATGCAGCCAAAGGAGCGAGAGAACCAGGAGTGCAGAGAAGTGCTCACTATCTGCTTACAGATAAAAACCAGCAACTTTGAAACAGACTGGAACAATTTAACCCTGACAGTGCTTCAAAAAGACTGTTGTTTCCTCTTCCCACAGCAGAATTTTACCCTCATTTTAAATCAACTGGGAAAAATATTTGTACAGGTGAGGCACTGCTGATCAGAGCAAGATTTCTTCCAGAATGGCCCTTTCTGTTAAAAGGACTGCTGAAAGCCAGCATATCCATAAATATTTCTATCTTCAATAATGACAAAGGTACTTGGTGTACCAGGAAAGTAATTTGGAGCGTAGTTGAAAAGCAACCAATGTAGTGGCACTTGGATACAAATTCAGAATCCAAATTTTTTATTTATATTATAGTATCTGGAATACTTGCCCGTGTCCTTGCTCTGAGAATCTCTGCCAAGAGCATGGTGCATGTCCTGAATCCATGATGGGAATGACTCTCCAAGGAACTCAGCTCGGAAAAGACAGCTCAGCAGAAAACCATTCCAGAGCACAGAAACCACATAAAAGTGAGTAAACCACCTGTGGGAACAAAAAAGGGTTTTCATTAATGTTCTCATCATTCCTTGGAAATGTAGCTGCAGGACATGCTTGCCTGATGGGGAGTACATTCCATTTTGGTGCCCACATCAAATGTCCAAGTAGAAAACTCAGGACTTCAGTGTACCAAGCAGGAATAACCTTAACACATTTTACCCCTGTGAAATGCTGCCTGAAATAACCTCTAACTTAGCTTACCTTACTAACCATAGCTGCACTAAAGAGGAGACAGTGTAATCCACACATTGCAAAAGTACTCCTCAAGGCTTACAACTAATTGTGATGTACATTTTCTTTACAATTTACACCACTCAAAGCACATTCAGATTAGTTTTCTGCTTATTTCCAAGCTGCTGCACCTCACAGCACTTCCACTTTTCTCAGTTCCAGTGGGTGCATTACATGACATGTTAAAATTCATCGAAGGAAACCAGAAGCAATTACCCTGCTCTACATTAAAACATCTTGTCCTTCTGCAAATTCAAGGTCTGCAACAATCATATAGAAAAAAGCAGTGACCATCAACACTGCTGGGTGATGACAAGGCAAGACCACGCGTTTGGTTTTTTTAAGAAAACAAAGAACCTCCCAACCCCGTAATGCACTTATAAAAGCATATTGTGCATTACCAAAATGCAAGACATGACAGTCAAGGCAGGTAATTGGGCTGAGTTAAACAGCCTACAGCTGTTTACAATATCCAGCAATATATAGCTCTTTACAATATCCAGCTCAAACTAGGTGATCCAGTATTTCCTTTTGCTTTTAAAATTAGAAGTCCTTCTGGCAGTGAAGAAAAATCAGGACTTCTGGAAACATCTGCAAAGCGATAAATATGTCCCATGGGAAGATGCTGATGGCCTTGACTTGACAATATAACTATAGGTACAAAACTAGGATATAACTGTATAGTCAAGTGAAGACTATGTTTCTGTTGCACATGCAAACTCTTCTTTTGGGGCAGTGAAGGGGTACAACACCCTTGCTTAGTGAAACCAACAACAGAGCAGCTCAGGTATCTCTCAAGAGCACAGAAGAGATCAAGTCAGAATCACAAGGGCAGCGAGCATCCCTAGGTGCTCCAGAGCACCTTACCCATTAGCAGCTGGCTTTCCCTATAGATTATGACTTCTCCTCAGTTCCTTCTCCTACAAAGCAGAAACTGCAACTGCTAATTCACAAGAGCAGAACTAAAATTTAACCCCCCTCCCTCACTTTCTAAGACAAACAGAATTGGTATATTGATAAAAACTCACCATCACTTCCAAGTTTCAAGCTCTTTCCCTGCAGTCCTGTTACTCAGTTGACTCATATCTTGTCACTTGCCAGGAAACTTTCTCCACATTGACTTTTGCTACCAGCACACAAACAAGCCCTAGCAACTTAAAAGAGACACACCCTTCGAGCTTTCAGCAATCCTAATTGCACTGGGGAGGTATCTGACCTACAGATCAAACCAGCACTGCAGTAAGTACACGTGCCATCCCTCCTCAACGAGAGGAATTTTCACTATTTGCCAAACCAACCTGAAATGCAACACAACAATCTGCAAGACAGAATGGCAAAGTTAAAAACAAGCCCAGGCTAGTGAAAACACAATGCTTGTCTGGAAACGAGACACAGATGAAAAGAATAGAAAATGCCTCAGTGGATCTTCTCTGTTCCTTCAGGTAGAAGAAGTGTTACGGATTCATGGATTAACTAACAGAATTGCTTTGTACATGTTGAGACCTTGAGACCAATTCCCTGAAAAAGCATATTCTTCAGACATCAGTCTTCCTAAGAAGGGGTGTTGGGAAACTTCTGTTGGAGAAAGATCAACTCAGACAAGAACCTGCAGTACACAGTAATTAAGACAAAGCCTTTATGAATCCTTATTTTCACTCAGGGTACTGCACATTTTAAACACATCCCTGGGTATTTTCTGTATCATGAAGCCTGATAACCAAGATACTACATTGCAACCTTTCCACGAACAACACGCCATGTCACAAAACTTTTAACTTTTGGTTTAAAAGCTTTGTATACAAAATGTGTCAGAGATTGTTACAATAGGGGAGATCAGATCTTCAGGCTAAGTAGCCTCCCACTCCTGTCCTGCCGGCCTTGCAAGATCCTATCTGGCCTACGTTCAAGTCAAAGACTAGTTCTCGTCATGAATCTCAGCCGATGAAAAAATAAGAAATCCCACAATATATAAAACCAGAAACATATAAAAAGCTGTAAAGGGGGGGAGGGAGGGGGGGACTGCCTCCTTTTATGATTTCACTACACATCTATTTAATTTAATTATTTTATTTCATTAAACATCTAAACATATACATATATTTAATTTCGTTTCATCAAACATCTGTTAAGATGGATTTGGGTAACGCAGTGATTCTTTTGCCTTATCAGAGACTGTTCCTGCAAGGTCTAGATTGCTGTGTTCCCATGCCGTTATTGGCCACATTTCAATAGAAACCATGAAGGGAGAAGGCAACGACTGCGAACACCAGCTCGCAGATGTACCTCTTTCTCTTCAGCCTCATCTCCCTTCTGAAACAAAGACAGTCAACCTGCAGCATATTTGCACAGTCACAGTTACTCAGGATTCCACGTTCCCAGGTGCCTGACCTTAGTCTTGGAAGGAGGTTTGTTTTGGAGACCTCGCATGCGGCTGGGATTCAAGGGATTAGGTTTTTGTTCCCATTTGGAACACACGGATTCTGTATGACCGCTCGCAGTCTCTACGCTCCTCGGTTCCCCATCTGCAGAACCAGAGGAACACCTTGCAACACAGCTGAGCCCAGCTCTATAAAACCCCGCTGTTTGTTCACTGCCGCGACCTCCGGCTGCGGTAACCGAGACACGCCGGACCATCGCTGCGCGCCGCCACGGCGGCGGGANGCGCTGTCCCTTCCGCTTCCCGTTCTCGGGAAAAGCGGGGCCCCTGGGGACCGAGCGGCGCTGCGGAGCCCGGCCGGTGCCCGCTGTCCCTGCAGCTGCGCCCAGAGCAGCGCCGGGCCGTGTTGTCTGCCCGAGCTTCAGCAAAGCCTTTGGCGCCGTTCCCCGCGGTAGGCTCCTGGAAAAGCTGGCAGCCCGCGGCTTGCACAGGTGTACTCCTCGCTGGGTGAAGAACTGGCTGGG
>VXBC01007029.1:119486-176378 GCA_013399945.1 Ploceus nigricollis
CTGCGCGCCGCCACGGCGGCGGGACCCGCCCCTCACCTCTTGGGCACCTGCAGGAGCTGCAGCCAGCCCGGGAGCTGCCCGCACCCGCGCTTCGTCTTCCCGTAGCGAATGAGGTCCTGGAAGAGGCCGGAGATCACCAGGCCAACGCCACCGGGCTGCGGCGCCGGGGCCCGCCCGAGCAGCAGCAGCGCCGCCAGGAAGGCAGCAGCCAGCAGGGACCAGGCGACGGCCAGCGCCGCCAGCATCACCGAGGACCCGCTCCGCTCCGCCCCAGTCCCTGCCCCGGCCCCGGCCCCGGCCCCGGCCCCNCATCCAGCTGGCAGCTGGTCACTCATGGTGTTCCCCAGGGATGAGTGTTGAGCACAGTCCTGTTTAATACCATTATTGTTGATCTGTGTGAGGGAGTGAGTGTACCCTCAGTAAACTCATGGGTAAGGCCAAGTGGGTGATAGAGTTGATCTGCTGGAGTGCAGGAAGGCTCTGCAGAGGGATCTGGACAGGCTAGATCCATGGGCTAAGACCAGTAGTGTGTGGTTCAACAAGGCCAAGTGCTGGGTGCAGCACTTGGGTCACAACACCCCCCTGCAGTGCTACAGGCTGGGGGAAGAGTGGCTGGAAAGCTGCCCAGCAGAAAAGGACCTGGGGGTGCTGGTCAGCAGCAGCTGAACATGAGCCAGCTGTGCCCAGGTGGCCAGGAAGGCCAATGGCACCCTGGCCTGTATCAGCAACACTGTGGCCAGCAGGACCAAGGCAGTGATTTTCCCCCTGTACTCAGCACTGGTGAGGCCATGCCTCGAGTGCTGTGTTCATTTCTGGGCCCTTCACTACAAGAAGGACATTGAGGTGCAAATTTTATATTTTACCAATGTACTTTACTAAGCAGAGGTATAAACCCTGCCTAGATTATTTTGACATCTGACCGCATTAATCAGTCCTATCAGTGAATCCTTCAAAGCAGCACATGCACTGCTGAAGCACTCATGACGTCAGTAACATGGGGAAAAAAATCACTGAAGTTCACATTTCCTGCTAAAATGTGTTGGTAGCTCTCTGGTTCTATCTGCATGACAGGTTATAATAAATATGTTTAATTCAATATCATTTATATCAATGTTTGGCGCTCAGTCTAATTCTCTTGTCAATTCTGTATAACTGAAACCTAAATCTGGTTCAAGGATTTCATGGCCAACTGGTTTTGGTAATTAGCAGGAGATGAATGTATCAGGCAGGTGGGTGTAAATCTTTGGGGAGTGAGAGGAAGGAGCTGATTGTATATGGGTAATTTCCCAGCTGGTGAGAGCAGGGGGAAGGAGAGCATGCCCAGGCTGTGCTGGGCAGGAGGCAGGAGTGTCACCATGGGGCATTCCCAGCCCTGTATCTGGGGAGCTCAGTCAGCAGCTGCCTTGCCATGCTTATCTCTGCGTTCCACACAGCCACATTTCCAAAGTGCTGCTCTGCTGACTGGCTCCAGCAGAGCAAGGCATGTGTAAGCAGGGAGCAGCCATGCCTGCTTTGCAAGCAGTGATGGCTCAGGAGCTGTCTGTGACAGCCTGCAGGTCACAGCTGCAATGTGCTTCTGTAGGTCCTGACTTGAGGCACCCTGTCCTCTTGTGCTGCACATTCCCCTCAGCTGGACATTGTCCACTCTTGCAGTGTGTCTCTCTGAAACACAGCAGGTGTACCTCTTTCTCTTCAACCTCATCTCCCTTCTGAAACAAAAAGGAGACACGTCCCAGCCTTGTCTCTGCAGTCTGCTCCTTTTACAGCTTCCACAAGACAGATAAGACAAGGGGCAGGGGGCAGCAATGGTCTAGCCGTAATATAAAGCAAGTCCTTCCTTGTCTGAGCAGCAGCCTTCTAAAACTTGAAGTAGCTTTGCTCAGCAATTTTGGTGGCCAGTGCAGTTGCTATTTTCATGAAATCATGGTCTAAAGACTCCTGGCTGGGTGTATGGCATGGCTCTGCAACAGTCTGAGTGGATCCTTGGCTTCCACGGTGCTCAAGATACGTTTTTCCATAGAATTTGGGCTTTGGGGATGTTTGTAAAGTGAAGGACAAGGAATGTGGATATTACAGTGCCCATGAGACAGTGAAGGCCAGAGTGCCTGCAGGTGTGCTGCTGGGGAATAGATCTGGTGTATGACAGCAGGACTCCAGCAGGACAGTCCCACATACCCAAAGACATGCAGTGCATCTTGCCATGTTCCCATTTAGGGTGACAGGTACTCAACTTTTTGGCACTTCAATAATCTTCCAAATTTATCTAACGCAGCACCTTGGAAGTACAGCTCTCATGGAGGTCAGTGAACTACCAAATATTTAATATGAAATAGCTCTTTCATGAGCTAAGCTTTAAGGAATGAAGATCAGGAATCTTCTAGGTGTGGGTACGAGTGTATGAGGCACTATTTCTACATGGCAAGCTGTGTTGCTAGCCATGGTGTGTTGACTGCAGTGTTACTAGCAGCAGAGCCAGGCAAAGAGGGTTTAGTAGTCATGGTAGACTTGTTCTGCACTCTACCAGGACACAAAGGTGGGAAGGAAGAGAATCAGTGTTTGACAAAACTGCAGCTGTTACAGGTAGAACAGGTCTCTTTTAATATCTTAACAGTCACCTTCAGCACGGATGCTACATGGGATTTCCTATGGGGCAAATAAGAGCCACAGCATGAATGCTGTGCCCATGGACTAACCCATGGCAGTGATCATGTGCAGAAGCTTAAAGGAAAGTGCTGTGGTGCACAATGTTTTGGTCAACACTTACTCAGAAATCACTTTAACCTGCTATGAAAGGGTTGCAGAGTCTACCCATCAACAACACTTCCCCAAGCTCCATAGTGTCCCTGCAAGTTATTGCCACCACTGTAATCGTGGTAAAACCTACAGGTTGTAGGTGGCAGATTTAATGATGAGAGAATTACAGCGATTTGTGTTTGTGTTTGAATCCTTCCTTTGCCTGTGGGTGCTGTCCCCTTTCCTGCTATAATGCAGAGCAGATTTAAGTTACACAGGAAGGTACTAGACTCCAGATGGATCATTTGGAAAAGCTGGTGGTCTGCAGAGGGCTGTGGAGTTGCATCCCTGAAGCTTTCTTGCTTTCTTGACCACATAGGCGATGCTTCCTGGACGCCCAAGGCACCCTCTACGCCAGCTGGCTCCAGCCATGGCTGCTGCTACTGCAGGAAAGCGGGATCCAGCCTCCAGTGTGGTCAGCTTGTTGGCTATTTGCTCAGAGTTCAGATAACTGGAGGAAGAAGGGAAGGAGTACAGCTGTGTGGCTGGGAAATTGTTTGAAGGGAAGAGGAATCAGTAGTTGGTTGTCTTAAATATACTGTCTGCATTTATAATTTCAAGCTAAATTGAGATGAAGATTTAAGTTCTACGCTGCTACTGCTCATATTGTGTAAATAGTTTGCACAGCAGTAAGAGAGAGCCCTTCTTTCTAGGATTTTTTTCCCCAGTGCTGTACAATTGTGGCTAATTGTGTGACACCGTGTGCGGTGACCCGCCACGTTTTAGGCGAGTAACTCCCTCTAGATGGCACCAGCACTCTTCGGTTTCCCGAAACCCGCCCGCCCTGCGCTGGGCTCCGGCCCCCGCTGCCCGGGAGTGCCCCGAGCATTCCTCCAGCATCCTCCAGCGTCCTCCCAGCATCCCCTCAACAGCAGCGCTGCGGCGCTCCCACCTCGCAGCCTCTCCTCGCGCTAGCTGTCTGAACAGCTGATTTTAACATTTGTAGGCTTTGAACTTCGACAATTGCAGACATCTGTATTTGCTTGTTGGCTTTCTGTGGCAAATACTTGTTCTCAGCCCCGTGACACTTATTCCATCTTGAGGGATGGAGGTCAACTTACCTAACTATCCATCTGAAAATTAGGTAAATGGATGAAACTATTTGTGTGAGTTCCTGATATAACTGATGGAGACAGGTATCTCCAGAGTGCCAATTTTTTTCTTCCTGAGCATGGATGTCTCAGCTATTGAGCTGTATTGTCCTCCCTGCTGAAGATCCACTTGAGGGAAGGAGAATCTTAGAGGATCCAGAATAAAAGTGGGTATAAATTATTTATGCTTCTGGATCTAGAGCTGGTTTGATGAGTGTCATGCAGAGGTTTTCACTTAGTTAAAAAAAAATGCTTTTTCACAAAAGCCAGGTCATGCAAGAGAGTTATCTGTAGATGTAACTGCTTTGTGTTTCCTGCCTGCCCCAGACAGTTTATAGGCTTCTGTGAGATATCACTTATAACAAAACTTATTAGGTTTTAGTATGTGGAGAATGGAGAGAGAGCCTGAAAAAGCAGAGAAGGAGGATCAAGGCTTGGCTGAACCATATAGGAAAAGCTGGAGAGGTCAGACAAGAGCTCAAATTTCTTTGTCATAAAGCTGGACTTGTGTGGGCCACTGTGGACCACAACGCCTGATAGAGCTTAATGAAATGCTTGTAGGGTGTGGGACAAGAAAGCTCTGCTTTGGAGATTTTCAACTCAGGCCATCATATTATTCAAAGGAATTTGTCTGCATGAGGGTCAAAAATCAGCATCATTTACTGGCCAGCCCTCAGCAGATTTCACTGCAACTCCAGACTTACTAGACTTACCCACCTACATTATATAGTGATTTTTTTTTTCATTTATAAGGGAGAATAGGGAAATTATTCCGTTACTCAGATACTTTTTGCTGGTTGCTTTGTTCAGACTTTTCTTTCCAACAAATATTTTTGTTTGCCAATGAAGCCCAAAAACTTTGTGAGCTAAATAGCTACAGTTAGGTTTCTTGGTAATCTCTGAGATAGGATTCCATGTGAATTTAGCACAAAGACAACCCTGAAAGTAGAATTAGAGGCCACAGTCTTTCAGACTTGTATCAAAGTGCTTAAAGCCAGTACAGGCGAGGATTTTAAAACCTAGACACTTAATTATAGGATGTGATGATCTGTATTTAGTTGTTTGGTACTAGTGAGTCTAGAAACCTTAGCTGTCAAAACATTCTTTGATTCAACTAATTAACACAATGGGGTAAAGTCATACATTTCTGTGATTTGTGGGCAAGTAAACCAAGAAAGCCATCAGATTGCTGCATTTTGAAGTTTAAAATGCTAGCCTGTGTCTCTGGTTTTGATCGCTGGCAGAATATACTGAGATGCTGTGGCCAAGCAAACATAAATTGCAGAGCACAAAAACGCCACGCTTAGAGATGTGAGAAACTTACACTGAAATGCACTTCCCCCCATTCAAGGGATGACTATGTGCCCTTGGCTTTCAAATTATAAAATAGTGTTTCCACTAGCTGGTAGAAAGCAGGAGCTCTCATCTCTGATAAGATGAGAGTTCCTGTTCAGGATTGGTGCTGTGCTTGTGGGATAAACACTCTTATATTTGCATAGATCTTCATTCATAATTCATGCACAGGAATCCATAGACTTCAAGGTGTGACTTCTTCATGTCTTAGAGCCATGATACTAAGATACATGATTTATTCACCATTCAGCTATATTATTTGCTGAGCTTTCACCAAACACAGTTAGCCAGTATCTTGCCAACATAGTCAACTTGGAATCTGAGACAGTTTGGAGTTTCACCCTGGGAATAAAAGCAGCTTTATTCAGCTTGTGTGATATGGTATTGATCTCAGATTGGTAACGTGCTGTGAAGGCTAAGTCTGGGCAAGTTGTTGTTTGCTATGTGAACTGGCATTTGGATTTTTGAGAAACTATCATTATCTAAGGAAGTTTGTAAGGGAGAAAAAACAACCTAAAGCTCATAATTTTCACTTGAATTATTTTGATTTTCAATATAGCTTAATGAAAAGTAAATACACCTTTACTTAAGATTATAAGTAAGTTATAGTTAAAATGAGAGCAGGGAAGATAACTTAAAATTCTCAGGAATGAGTCCTTAATAATTTCTTTGTCAAAGGGCACTGGTCCATGCTACAACCACAGGGCTTGGCAGGAGCAGAATTCAGGCACTAAGAGTAGCAAATAATAATCTGACTCTGTACAAAAATCCTCAAAGGACATACCTGTCTCTGTCTTCGGTATATTTTATATTTATTTAGAAATCTGCCAGAGCCTATTTGTTTGCAGAATGATTGGGATTTTCCTGGAATAGACAGATTGCATTCAGGCATTGGGTTCAAAAGTAAAAGTTTCTCCCTGAGATTCTTTTTGAAACTTTGAGACTCAAATACAAGGTATGAGAGTTCAGGCACTAACTGTCTGCCAAAGGAGAAAGACCAAGGCTGATAAAAGTAATAAAGGGCAATTAGCTTTCTCAGGGATATCAGCTGAAGAAGGAAAGCTCTAAATAGACTTGGCAGGCAATGAGAAAGGTAATAACAACATTTATAGCTCACAATTGGGAAGAATCAAAATTCCCTCAAGGAAACACAGACCATTTCTATGCTGCTTTATACACTCCATGGAAATGGATGACATTAGTGGGCTTTTCCTACACCCTCTGGGACTGGGAATTAAAAGTATTTTAATGCTGGTACCTGTTTAATAAGAATAATCTCAGAAACAGAAGTAATTTCAGGACATAGGTCCTGTTCTCTGGGATGGCAGATGTTCCAGTCTATACGTGAAATCATGAACAGGAGCAGGACCCATATTTGTCATGGACTATGAGAATGATGTTACTGAGTAGCAGAAGCACCTTCTCAACTGGGCGTTATCTGGAGTGGGTACCTCTCCCTTTGTATGGGAGCTAAAGAAAGTGGCTGTGTCCCAGGGATACCACCTGCTGTAAAAAGGCAAATATTAGGTTTGAAAATGCCAGGCTGGTTCCCTGCTCCAGAATACAGATGTGTAATTTTTCCCTATGTTATCAGTGCTCTGTCACAGCATGAAGTCATAGGCTAAATTCATGCATCTGCTCATACTTACTGGTGATCCTGCCTTGGGAAAGATGCAGAGACTCAATGAACCCTTACTGTCTGTGACCTGTGACTAGAAAGAAATTCAGGTTTTCAACTACTAAGTACAGTTAACAGCTGCAAAAACAGCTGTAGAAAATAATTTATGTTGCTAAAGGTAAACATGTCACAAGGGAAATGAAAGCTGTTGATGAATATTCAATTTTTTTTCATTTATCCTTATTGTATAAATATAATCTGGGCAAATTAACTCTTCCTGATTAACTAATTTAGTGTAATATTGGAAAAACAATTTAACATCTTCACTTTCTTATTAATGCTGCATTGCTACAAAGGGCAAAAAAGATGCAAGGTCTGTGCTAACAGTATATGATTTGTACTTCAAACTGCTGTTACCTTAGCAGGACTTGATCCTAACTACATCTGAGCTCAGCCTTTCAGTCTGATGTCATAAATGAGACAAACTAGTTCTGGCTTTGCAGTATTTTCAAGTGAAGGTGCAAGATAATGGGATTTTATTCAAAGGAAATAAATTTTTTTGTAGCTTTTGTTACAAATCCCAGTCTAGTTCTGAATGACATTTGGAGTGAGAAGGGAATCAGTTCCATTTTAGCTCACACCTTTTATTCTGTCAAACCCTTTGCTCTGTACTTCTTCCCTTGCTGGCATGTGCTTAAGTTTTGTACTCCTTTTTGCCAGCTGTTTGAATAATTTTTATCTTGTCTTGCTTTTCTAATTAATTATTTTCAGTAACAGATTTTTAAAGGATTTTTTTCCCTTGGTGTTCTTACTGACTGAAAATCTCTAGTAAATATTCATCAAGAAAGTGTTACATTAGAATTTTCTCAATAAATATTTATTAGAGACTTAACACTACAAATGCCAGTAGAATTGTGATAAATGCTGGCTTCAGCTGAGAGAGAAGCAGTGCCTGAAGGGCACTGCATGCTGCAAGTATGTTCAGATGCAGCCAATCAGTGACAAATATCTGGTGATTTTTAGGTAGGAGAGCTGAGATTTCCTTACCTACCAGATCTGTCATACACATGATGGCACAGGATTAGCTTCTGAGCTGGGGGCACAGAATTAAGAGGCAAATAATTTAAAATGGCAGCAGCAAACCAGAGGAGCTGGGGGCTGGCATTGGTTTTAAAGTGCTTTTGAAAATACGCTGTATCTTCTCCCAGTGGAAACAGTCTTCTGGATTTGATAGATATGTGAGAAGCCAGAGGGGCTTCTTGTGATACAGCTAGACAAGCATGTTGGTGTCCACTTCATTGGCATCTCTGTGTATGGCTGGAAAAAAGAGTTTAAAAAGAGCCCTGGAAGTGTTAAAGCAAATGAAAGGTCATCCACAAGTTAATTACTTGTAGTGCCTTACCTGTGTATTTGCACTGACACATGCTGCTCTGCTGCTCTCTGAACTAAGGGCTAGAAAAATAAACAGTTATGAGTGGGTAGATATGATTGAGGCAGGGGGGTCTCTGGTGATAAATAATCCCAGCCCCTGTGTTCAGATGCTGCGAGCAGCTTTGGCTAACGGCACCACTTGCTTGCCAGACCCATTGTGTAATTCATCTCGGTTCAGCAGCCCAGACAGCAGTTAATAAACATTCTTATTGTCCCAACTCAAAACAAGCTGAGGTCACATGGGACTGGCGCTGTTACCTAGGAGGAGATGCAGGCTGTGCTCTCCAGACTGCTGTTTTCTTGGCTGTTTTAATGAAATCTTATCCTGACAGGTTTCAAACCCCTTGGACTGAGAGCAGCAAGATGACTGTCAGAGCAATAGGGATGTATTATTTGCATGTGCTTCTGGTCTTTGTGCCAGGAACTCAGAGCAATGTGCCAGGAGCTCAGAGCAATGTGCTTTACCCATAGCTCTGCTGAGCTTTACAAACAGAATAATACTATTCCTGCTGAAATTACTCCTGAAGCAGTTAGAGAAGGAAGAGAGAGAGAGGGGTGAAAACCACAGTGATTTGTACCACTATGTAAACAATTTAGGTTTTCCTTTCCAACTGTGCAGCCCATGGATGTGAGGAGAAATACAGCCAGATCATTAAACCTTCTAGGCTAGCTTGTTTGAGCCAGTGCTCAGCCTAGGCAGGGCACAGGCAGTAGGTGATAAACATCTCTCCTTAACTGCCACTCATTGACACCATGTCAGAGGGGTAGAAGTGGCCCTGTTTCCACTGTCATTGGCAGGGACGTAGGGACGTAAGCATGGTGGGTCTGGGCTTGGTGGGCTAGCCTGAGAAGGTGTGCAAATGCTGCTGGCCAAGAGGACAGACTGTGGCCTGTCAGAGCTCTAACTGGGCAAGAGAGCTCCTTGCTCAGTTCCTTGTTCCCTGATTCCTTTAAATTCCATCATCTTGTGGCTGACTTAGGTCTTATTTCAGTAGTCCCTCCCTATTCAGCAAGGGATTTAACATAAGCTTCAGTGGCTTTGCTGAACAGGGATAGAGTTAAGCTCAGGACCTTCCTGATATTTATTCACAATAGTCAGAGGTCTGACTGTCATGAGCAGTGTATGTAAGAACTGTGAATGCCCACTGAATGGCCAGCCTGCTGCCTGTCACTCCTGCATTTTGTTGTGACCACCAGTGCAACAGTCATGCAGAGCCCCTCTGCTTGCCCTCAGCCCCTGCCTGACCAGGTGTCTGGAGATGGCAGCATTTGCTTCCTCCTTACCTCTGCAAAAATCAGTTTTAGCAGTATCTCATCTGCCTCCCAGTTCTTAGTGATCAGAGGGTTTGTTGGAAACTTTTGGACTCAGCATTTACTATCAAGGTTGCCTGTGGTTGAATTCAATTCCTAATCTGCTCATAAGCTCCCCAAAAATTCATTCTGGCTGAGGAAACACAGTTTTTCATTTCACCCCAATACAGACAGTTTTAGCCTCCTAAATTCCCTAGTTCACCTCCAAATTGAATCAACAGCTTCCATTTAGCCTGATAATTTAAGGAAAAGCATAGATTAATTCCCAGTGACCCATGCTGAAGTGATTTAGTGGAGAGGCAGTTTCAGTGTTTGTCACACCTAAAAATGCAATGACAGTGGATGGTTTTCTCTGGTCAGTTCCTTTCTTTTGCATGCAGCATTTGTTTCCACTTAGCTCTAAAGAGACTTGGAAAGCAATCTGATGAATTAGAAGACACTACTTAGGAGGAAATGAAAATAAATCTTTGCAGCTCTCTGTTGCTTCCTCAAGCCTTTCTGTGACTAGTACTAAGCTGTTATTGTACAGGATTTTTGAGATGCCAGGGAAGGAAAAACAAAGGGATTTCTGTGCAGCACGAAGTTTTCCACCCTGGGGTTTTGGATTCCTGTTTGTGGGGCTGACACGGCGCTGTCCCGCTGCTGTCCACCAGCAGCCCGGAGCCCTTGTCCATGGGGGGGGCAGCTCTCACCTTACAGGAGCCCCGGGCTGGCCTGCACCGAAACTCTGGTGCACTCCCAGAAAAACAAAAGAGGATTCTTTCTTTATTTTGTGATGGAAATGAAGAACAGGCATACATCTCAGGAAGTAATAGCACTGCTTCTTACCTCCGTCTTCTGCTTTGGAAATCAAATGTGGCTGGTGAGTCCTGCGGCCAGGCTAGCCTGCGTGGGACCACACTGCGCTAGTCTGAACATGCCATGCTACTGCTGAGGATTTGATGAAGTCTGCTACTATAGTTTTTTAATGTGTGTCCTTCCAGAAATCTCCCTCTCTCTCTTTCTCTCTCCATGTCTTTTTTTTCTTCCTTTTTTCTTCTTTTTTTCTTTTTTTTTTTTTTTCCTCCCAACTGTACAGGAAATGTTTTGGAAGGGAGAGTCAAGAGACTTAAGTCTGGAATTTTTATGTACACCAGAAACTTAAATGTGTGGTTCAAGCTGATAAACTCACCACACCTCTTTCTGTTTTCTTTATAGACTTATTACAAATATCTGGCTTGGAACCTTGATTTATGGTCTGAACAAAAGGAATATAGATGGTAGAGACATGAAAAGCTAAATCTCTGGAGGAGACATAAAAGAGTTTGTTCAACTTTTGGATTGTTTTTTAATGAAACAGAATAACAGTAGAGATCAGAACACTAATTTTTAAAATGTTTGTGTTTAAGGAAGCTGTTGAACATTAGTGATGCCACATATAAAATGTCACCTCTATTGTTTTATGCCTGAGTTGAAATTGCCTATAGAGTGCAGCCCTGACTTTCTCGTAGCATCCCAGTTTGTATTGCTCTCAAATGGAGGTTTTTTACAGAAAAAGCACCAGCAAGCACAGAGAGTTTTTGGGGTATTTTTTAACAAGAGCTGGCCAAAATCTCCCAATGGTGCATTTAGGAGCACTTTTTTGATTCATTTCCTATGGAATGTTTTGTGAAAATGTGTATATTGCCATGATGTTTAATTGAGAAAAGAATAAAACAATAATTTTTGTTTATCTTTTATTTTTCCCGTATATGGTATTTTAACTAATTCTAATCAAAATGAGTCTTTGTGACTTCAGCTTTGACAGCCTTAAACTCAGAGTCTCTGTGGACATAAAGGACACCTTCAGCCCCAGCAAAGACATGAGACTTCCATGAAAGTTTGACCTAGAACACCTTTTAGGGAAAAATAAAAAAACAACATTTACTCCTGACTTAGACTTTTTCAGTGGTGGAGAATTCCCACAAATTTTGTTAAGTTTTCCAGTGATTAGCTATCCTTATAGCCAAAGAGCTTGGACTTTTATTTCTAAACTGAATTTGTGTGGTTTCAACTTCTCACTCTATGGATTTATTATACCTTGGTCTCCTACAGATTAAAATAATCCAGCTTGTAGGCTCGACAAATGTGTGTGCACCTATGATCAAATAATCACTGTTCTGATTTGTTAATTTAAATGAGAACTACCACTGGTATCTGTCCATGAAAGGCATGTGTCCTTTATGGCTGTTCTTTGAATCTCTTTCAGTTGAGCAGGGTCTCTCCTCGACTGCAAGCATCAGAATGAATCCCACTGTTCTGGCAGCAATTTAATCCATGACACATAAAGAAGAAATCTAACCTTCCTACTCAGTATATATTACATGACCAAGAATTGCACAGGGCATCCTGTTGCAAGAGGAGTTTAATCAGTACTTTATACATACCTGAATACAGTTTAGTTTGAATGACAGTGTGTTCATGTGGTCCGCCTAATTGTCTGGTTTGAAACCTCAAAGATTTTGCATGTCAAAATCATATGGCACTGAAAATGCATGAGGATAATTTTGTGAAGTCAGCAGGTTTCTACTGTGTTCCCTATAACCATATGATGTTCTTGGTCCACTTTGAGGGTTATTTTACCTAGAATGGAGCTCTTTGTCTTTGGAAAAGGGGATTTTAGAAAGTAGAGATTCATATAATACACTGACTCAAGCTAACATTATGAAAAATGGATGCTCTAAGTTTATATACTTCAGCATCTAATTGCCCAGATAAACAAATTAAGATTTACTTTCCACTGTGAAGCTAGAAGATCTGGGATGAGGAATTTACTTGCAGGTTTGGTCTGTCCTCATGTCACAGACTGGTAATCTTACCATTACCAATCTTACTCACTTACCCTGTCGTCATGGTAAATGAGAGTTACTGGCCTTTAATGGTCACTGGGTGTCCCATGTGAAAGGAACTACTGAGTCTTATAACTACAAATAAGCCATACCGTGGTACTGCCATCATGGCTGTTCTTAGCAGGCACTTTTCCTAAGGACTAAATAAGCAGTCCAGGGCCAAAATAACTGCAGAGACAGACCTACCCATTCATCCCCATCAGGATGTCTACCAAAAAAAGAAATGAGGCACCTCATCAGGAACAGGTGGGGAATTTACGCTGCTCCTAGCTGAGTTTTCATTCCCCTGTGGCTAAATAAGATATTTGCTCCCAGCTCTTTCAAGAACACTAAATTAACTTTAAAAAAAAAAATCAAGTCTGTATCCAAATGTAAACAGATTATCTCTGGACCCTAACAAATGAGATTGCGGCAAAGAATTATGTAATTCTCAAATTTGACCTCCAGTCAGTGCAAACCTTCAAGAGCAGCCTCGTCTTTATGGGGATCTACCCCAAGCTTTAAAGCATCAATGGCTCTGGTTTTGTCATGAGCACATAGTAAATGTGTCTAAACATAGCTACTGTGAATGTCTGGAAGTTACCAGCGAAGGCAGAAGCAGCTAATTGAATACAGCACCAGCAGGCATAATGAATGTGCCTTGATTTTAATGTTATGTGGAAGATTTAATATTCAAGTGACTACATTACTATTAATTGCGTTGCTTATTCTGAAAATGAAAAAGGTAAAGAATCACTGAAATTACTATGTTAATTTGACTCAAATGAAGGGATTAAAGGTAGAGGGAAAAATGTAAACAAAGCATTACCAAATCCTTTTACTCACTTCATTTGGTAAGCAAGATCTTTCTGTTCAACTAAAAAGAAATATTGATAATTATAATGTATTATGCGCCAAGTGAGTATTTTCCATTGCAACAATTATTTTCACTTAGCACGTTAATGTTGACAGAAAGAGACCAAAGGCACCCTTGTGACTTTACCAGCATGTCATAACAAAATGAAGGCTTAACCTGTTTCTGAAGGATTGACTTTCAAGCAGGAAACTGGGCTATTTTGGAAACTTAGCTAATGACACTGTTATTTTTTCTCCTGAGTGATAAGGTTGATGGATACATACCATTTGTATTTTGCCTAATCCTTTTTCTCCCATGCTCAGGACTATCACTTACACCATAGTGTTGATCAATCAATGTATATTAGTATCTAGCTCTACGGACAAATGCTCTTGCTCTGTCGTTTGCAGCTGTAAATTTATTTTGACCGAATTATCTGACCCGTGGTATCCTTTTTCTCCTTTGGAGAGCTGTAAACAATAAAATTTTCAGAGGGACCTAGTTTGATTTGGTTTCCAAATCTTAGTGAAATCCTAGGGGTACCAAGTGCCTGTGTGCCCTAGTAGTCCTGGACAATGCAGCCAAAGGCTCATGGGATCTTCCTTATGCTCCAGAATATTGTCACAGTACAATTAATGGGATAGATGAAGTTTCTATAAAATGTGGAGATGTAAAGGCAATAAATATACAGATTTATGAGATTTAGAAAGGGTACTAATAGCAGTAGCTACTGCAGGTGTTCAGACGTTCCAATTTTTTTCCCTAAGGTGAGCGTTTTCAAGCTAGCTCACCAAAATAAACTCTTTCAGCGAGCACACCGTAAAGGATATATTTGGATTACAGAGCTCTGCAGTATCAGTGCTTCGCTTCCTTATGGAATTTAAAATACATTTTAACTGATGGTGAAGAATTTCCAGTTTAAGAGAAGAGATCCTCAATAAAAACATGATTTTACCATCACCCAACACTTCTGCAAGGTCACAAGGGCAGATAAACAACTTCCTGCAGCTGTGGCTACATCTGGCACACGACTGAGGCAGAGAGCGTGCTTCACAAAGATAAACATATCAGGTTGTATCTCCATAGTCTCCTACACTTCTGGATAAAGCTTAGGGAACTGAACTTGGCCCTGCAGTGCCAGCGGTAATTAATATCTGAAACTGCTTTGCCACTAATTAAGCAAAACAGCCCTGCAGTAAATTTAACCCCCCCACTCCAATAATGTGTGGTGATTGTGAGTAGCTTTGGGCCACTGTGCTGCCCCTGAAGCCCCACTGCTTTTTCTCACCTGGAGACTGTAGCTTCAGGGGCAGAGAGCTGAAAGAGAAGAAATGACATGTGGATCTGTGCATGGTCTCTGGGTAGGTGGTGTGTGACAGCCAGGTAGCAGATCTGCTCCCAGAATTGTCACATAAGCAATTCTTGCACTGGGGAATGAGTTCCTCATGGCCTTAGCTTGGGGGATGCTGCTGTGTTCCCAAGACACATTTTATTAGCCATTTTTAGAAGATAGTATCTCTATGGATTGCTTAAATTCAGTAGGCTTGGTTGAAGAGGATTTCTAACATATTGTGACTCAGATGGTTAGCTTTTTCCTCAGAGGCTGTCATGATACTTTTGGGTGTAGGGTGGGGTAGTTTTTATTTGCTATCTGACCAAACTGAATCAATAAATGATTGTTGACTGATCCCAGGTTGAAACTTTTTGGCATAAATAACTTTTTTGAGTTAGCTTTAACTAGTAGTAGGTAAAAGGCTTATACCTAGGGTTAGCTTTTACCTAGTAGTAGGTAAAAGGAATTAATGAAATTTTACATTATTTTTGTATTTGGATAGTGGAATAATGTTGCACAGCTGGATTTCCCTTGTAGCTCTTTAGGTAAATTCTATGTGGGTGCCTCTGAGTCTTTCTGGAGGGAAATCCAGTCCTGAAAAGGTGCCTTCCTCTCTCCCTAGGCTATCCCAGGAACACAATTGCCCAAAGAGGGCAATCCAGACCCTCCTCTGAGGTAGGAGAGGAATAGACCATTGTCCTCTCTGCTGAGGTTGGGCACCTTGTGGAATAGGGAAAGGCGTCTGAAAGGGAAGGGCAGGCAGTATCCAGGATTTTTATTCTTTTATATATTTTATTACATTTTGGTTATTGGTTAAATGGGGTTACACTGATATGGTGGGGTGGTCACTTAGCCCATGACTGGGAGCTGCTACCATGTAAGCTTGAAGAAGCACCTGAGAAGTACCCCACAAGCTCTGTACGAGAAGTCCTCGGAGAACCTTCATCCCAGGTAATGCCTGGACAAGTCTGTCCATAACGCACCACAGAGGTGGCCCTTGGTGGATGTAACACAGTGGAGGTGCTGAGCAGACACAGAGTTCTTGAGGCAGCCCCTTTCCACCCTCTGATTCAAGGGCCACTCAGCCAGCAGCTGGCAATGGAAGGATCACATACACGTTCTACCAGCCAGATCCCTCAAAGGGGAAAAGCATAATTCCTTCTCTTCCCTTAGCATGGCAGCACCAAGCAATAGTGGTTTGGTGGCACAGCTGTCTTCTTACTTATGTGGTGGGAGACACTACTTCATTGCTTGCTTATATGTTAGGAGATTGCTGGTCTTGTTGCCTGTAGATGTTCATGATATATTCCGTGAGAAAACTAAAGTTTCTAGGACCTTGGTCCTAAGTTTGTCTAGAACAGTGTAGTTTTTTGTTTGAATTTAATTCAGTTTACCAAATAATGAAACAAAATGAATGAGTTATAAAACATCTATTTTCTTCAGAAAAGCCCAAGTTCTGTAACGAGCCATGTCAGGTAAGTATTTGTCCGCAGTTCAATACATCAGAGGGCGAACTGCAGGAACTGACAATATGTGGACCATTTGATGTTGTGTTTCTACCCTGCTTCCTGGCAGACACCTCTCAGAGATGACAGGGGAGTATCATTTTTACATGACGGTGTTTCTACCAAACTGCTGATAGAGCCCTTCACAAGATCACAGAAGGGTCCGTATCATCTGATTAGCATTTAGAGAAGCTGGTCATCTGGGAGGGGACCGCAGGAGACTCCTCAAGGGCTGAGAGAGGAAAGGCTCAATCAGTGGTTGATAAGGCTTAGCAATGATAAATCACAAACAAAACTTCAGGCTTAGGAATTCACAGCACAATCTGTCATGAATTTCCTTCCCTTTCCTCCCTCCCTCCTCAATATCTGATGAGAATTTGACTTTTAAAATGATCTCTGGCAGTACAAGAAACCAAATCAGTGAGAATTGCTGAGATATTCCTGGCTTTGGTTACTTTTCTTAGTTTTTATTTTATTTTACTCTTTTATGTATCTGTTTCCTTGTGTGTATGTTTGTCTCTGGGTATATTTATGCAATATTCTAATGTTAAAATGCAAAAATCCCATGTGAAAAACACGTGGTGGCAGATTAGAAGCACTTGAAAAGAGGGACATTTGAAATCTGTCTGGGAGCCCCAGTTCCCCACTGAAGCAGACTGCAAAACCCTTCAAAAATCACTTCAGAATTGACTTCAAGCAAAAAGACCTTTTCTATACAGGAGGTACTTCTGCTGGGAGGAGTGCTCTGTGCATCAGGTTTTCCAGCATTTCTGAGAGGCTGTCACCCCTCACCCTGCTAGCTGCACACAGATGCAGTGTGCAGGCATGGAGGCCAGCTGGAGGTACCTCCTGCCCCACTGCGGCTGGGGAGGACACGGAGCACTCCAAGTCCGAGCCATGGGACAGCACGTGTGACTGAGCTCTGTCTGGAATGGCAGCACTGCCCTAGGTCTGCCCAGGACATTTCTGCTTTGGCACCTCTTCCCCTTGTCCACGATTTCGTTGATGAAAAGGAAATACGCAAAAATCTTCAGGTGTCCCTTTGCCCAAGAATGGTATAAATAGGACTTAACAGGGTATTCCTCCCTCATTACAGCATTTACAGTCACACATGTACAGCCTCTCTCTCACTTTCAGGGTACAGTGATCAGGGTAGAAACAGGCCCTTGCTTTGTCCCTGTCTCTGGGCACAGGAGCCTCCCTGTAGGCTGTGAATCCCCTCCCCAGCATCTTTTCCATGCTGCACTTCACATGAAGGTTGGAGGCAAATGAGTGCTATTAGATGTCTTTCATACAAACCAGGTTCCTCTCTCTCTTCAGGGAGATGCTGGATGAGCAAACTCCACATGAACAGTGTCCCTCCCAACTGCACATCTGCTGCCCCTCACTTCTCTGACAGGAGCATATGGGGGTGCAGAAGTGGGGTCAAATAATCACATCTATCCAGTTAAGCTAAAATCCAAGGAAGGAAAATACTATTAGAAGGGACTGTGGAGGGAAAAAATGGATTTGAGGGGGAATGGTTGCAAATAGCAGACAAGAAAAAACAATTCTCTTGGAGAAAAATCATTTGGAAATAGCACATTCACTGCTGCCTAGTTTGAGGGATGGATGGTAAGAACTGCATTGAGCTTCTCACAGAACTGCCCTTTGAAAAACATTAAAATGTTGGTCAGTGGACTTGTGATGAAATCTGTGGGTTTTAACCCTAACCTGTGATCCTGGGATATTTTGGAGCACTGTTGCACTGCTTTACTATCATAGCTGATGAGATAAACTGAAAACAGCAGAAATATCCTTTCCAAACTGATGTGAAAAAGAAAACTATTTCCAGAGGGGAACATTGAGGATCTATTTTTATTTTTTACCTTATCAAAAATCATTGTATGACTGCCATGGTCTGCTTTCTGCATCTGTAACAATTTCTTCCATAAGAGCAGTAGGATTCCTCCAAGGGATGCCCAAGTATGCAGAGATGCTGACACTGGCCTGATGCTGGTGCTAACAGTGTGCACTGTTTGCTCCTTGCTCTTATTAGACAATAACATGTACCCTGGGGTGTCTTCAGGCTTTTGATTAAGCTCCCTGGGATTCCAGCTTTGTAGATGGGCCATTGTAAATGCAGAGGCAGAAAAAAATGTGACCCCCTCTGCTCCAAGGGTGGTACAACCACCTCTCCCGGCAGGAAGTGTTCAGATGCCCTTGATGACAATGGGCAAACAGACAGTGTTTTTGTTTATTTTCTCATAAAGTGCTGATGAACAAATGAGGCAGAGGCATTAAGAAACTCATGCTGTGAGAAGAGATTTGAGTTTATCAGCTGCTTCTTGGCAGGCTAAATTTTACATAGAGTGAGAGTATACAGCAATCCCTTCCTGAGGTGTGAGACTCTGGAGTTTTATATCATAAATAAGAAGGGAGGAGTGCTTTCCTGAGAGATTTGCTCATTTCTGAAGTCAGATTTGAATAACATGATTTATTTTCTCTGATTTTCTTTGGTGTAACACAATCATGAGATACATCACAGCTAGCTAGTCTAGTTGACAGGTAGTAGAGGATAAGAGGCAGCACCTCTGGATAAAGCACAGCCTGGAAATACTGAGGAAGATCTCTAACAGTCTAAACTTTTCTGTTAAACTTCATTCATGTGGCAGTCTAATCTTTCTGTTGAAAGTTTATGTTCAAAACTCAGGCTGGTATTTGTTCTCCCTGAAGGCATCAGAAATGGATCAAAATATAGAATCACAAAGTATTCTGAGTTGGAAGGGACCACAAGGGTTATGGAGTCCAACTCTTAAATGAATGGCCCATGGGGGGATCATACAGAATCATGCCTAACAAAAATAGGCAATAGTGGCCCTGAGCAATCACATAATTCACAGGCAGATCTCCGACCTGCCAGGTGGTGAGGGCTGAAGATATCAAACCTCATAGGTAGCACACACAAGTCTCATTTTTCCTGGCACCATTACCCAGGACATCTTTACCTATTTCAGCAGAGAACTCATAGTACGTGGCAGATTTGGAAAACATTCTGGAAATTGTTTTGAGAAGCAAAGTGGGATTTTGCCTCCAAAGCATCTATCGGCCAGTGGCAATGCCCTCATGATCTCTTGTAAAAAGGTGATGCCATATGGCAGGAAGCCATTTATCTGGCTTCATTGCTGTAGGGAGTGAAAACTGACAGGACAATGCTATCTGCAGAGCTCATGGAGCTGGGTCAAATCCTGCTTACCTTACTTATGTAAATAGTTCCCTGCATCTCAATAGCTCTGTGTTGTTACAAACTGTCCTGATTTGCACTTTGCAAACTGAGAGCAGAAATTGCTTCCAAACCTTCCAAATGGAGCTTTTCCCTCAAAAAAAAAAAAAAAAAGAGCTTTGTCCTGCCCAACCAAGTCATCCACATGACTGCAGAAACCCAGTAGTGTTTAACAGAGAGTTTTCTTTTGAAGTTTCGTTGTGTAAGACAGGAGGAAAACCTTCCCTCCCAAGCATAATCCTGTAGTGTAAAATCAGCTTTATATTTATTTGTTTTGACATTCAAACCATTCTTTTTAATCCATATGTATAAGGTCTTAAGGATTTAGGTCTTCATTTCTTGGTGATTTGCCTTGTATTTGTCACAGTCCCCTACACAAGGGAAGTATTTTTAAGAAATTCCACAGTTTAGGCTTTGCTATTCCTTTACAATGGTTGGAAAGAGAAGGCTGGCGTGGGCAGCAGATGTTTAAACAAAATATTCAGGGGTGGTTTTGTAGACTACACAATCCAGAACTCAAACCTCTTGAATTGTTGCCAAGTCTTCTTCTCAGATTCACCTGAAACATTTTAAAGATGGTGCAGGTCAGGTCTGAACTTCAGAAAGAGTTGTCCTGTGTTGCCCCTAGGGAGACCCTGCCATACTGGACCTGCCTTCGCAAATAGAGCATTTGCCTGGCAAAGAAGCACTGTAAAGAAGTAAAGGAGGGTACAATGGTTAGGTAATTTTCCTTGAGCACAGGATCTGCATGTGCAATGAAATTCCCTGCTGCAGTCCTCCTGTGCAGCTGTGGCCAAGTCCCTGGGACTGCAGTTGGTAAATGACAGGGCATGCTATGACTTGATGGGATCACCAGCCCCAGCACTCAGGAATGTGGTGATCAGCATCCCAGCTTTCACCACTGCACTTCCACCAGTTCCTACAACTCGAAACTGGCTTCCACAGTTGGAAGTACCTGGATGGATCCCAGCCCTGGCAGTGCATAATGCCTGTGTCTCACCTACAAGGGGCCTGCAGTCACTCTCTTTCATTGCCTGACACTGCTGGAGCCCAATTCCTTAATTCTCCATTGCACCAGACATTGACTGGGAAGAGTGAGAAGACTCATGCATAGTCTTGGACTGAGGAACAGACATGTGAGCTAAAAGTTGATTTTTGAAGTGTTTTGCTTAGTTGTTTAAGTATGTAAGTATTTCTTCTGAGTAAAATGCAAAATATTATCATAAGATGGAGAAATTCAGATGTGCTCATCTGGAATTAAATGAAATCTTGATTTGTTAATTTTGGCATTTGTAAGCCTGTGTGAAGCTGGAAGAAGAGCAATTCCTGCAGATCTGTGTATTGGCCTGGCAGAAGACTAAAGAAATTGAAATAGCATAAAACCTGGGATAGGAATTAGTCTGCCTAAACCCCACACTGATCCTACTTTTTTGGACTGTCTAATCTCTCTACTGATGCCAGAAATTTTAAGCATAGTGTTAGCAATCCACACCCACACTTTTAGGCAATAATCAAATTGCTAGAGATCCCCCCTCAAAACAGAGTCCCTGTCTTCCCCAGTCTGAAGGAGCCCCTCTACATTCACTACTGGGATAAGCATCCATCCACCCACTTGCTGAGCAGCTGTGGTGAACGCAGCCTGCAGCAGCCCTTCAAGGCTGGATGTCCTTCCTCCAGGCACGGGTATCCCCTGGGTCATTCCTCCCCTCTTAGGGGCACCCAGGAGAGGCATGAATACCAAACCTGGCCTGAGCAGATCATCCTTTGGGCAGGCATGCTCTCCCCATGCGGGTGAGAAGTCCAATTTACTGGATGGGATCTGCTTCTGCAGGTTCTCAGAGACACCTTCCTCCTGCCAGGGTCTTTGTAGTATTTAGGAGCTTACTTTCAGAGGACTAACTCATCCCCTGCTTCTTTTTCTTTATGTTCAATTGAAGAAACTATCCACATTTGGAGAACTTAACTCTACCAGCACGTAGGTAAATTAGGCACCTAAACTGGGCAATCAGGAAGCTAAAACATGAAATGACTCCGTCCTTTCCATCAGGTGAAGATGTTCCACACAGGGTCCCTTGATCTCTGTAGGTGACCCCTTTCTCCTGGACTTCCATTCTCATCTCTGACAGCATGGCTTTGAGGGAACACTAGAAACAGGCTCAGGCAACTACACTTCTCCAACTCCTATGTACATATATGAAGAAAGGTAGCACAAGTTTCATCAACACATTGAATTTAGTTATATGAATGAGGCTCAGGATTTCTTATTTTGGAGGTCAATTTGTTATTGACATACATTTCCATGTATCCATAAATCCAAATCTATCTAAATGCAATAGATGTGCACAGCTGAGTCAAGCTTGCAACATATTAAGCTGTGTCCCCTCTGCTATGGTTTTAATTGGTTGCTGTAAATATTTAGAAAGCCTCAGCTCCTGAATTCCCCAGCTCTCTAACTGCTTGTTTTATAAAAAGTATTCTAAAATAGAAATACAGAATGATAATAATTGAGGGAGCCCACTCCTGCTGCTAATATTCTGGCTTAACTAAGTTACTCTGTGGAAAGATTTATCATGGCTTGTTTTTCTAAAAAAATGCTCTGAATAATGAAGGAAAAATGTATTCAAAGGGATGAAATTTCTAAATTATAATTTATGTCATTTTCATTGTGCTTTGTAACTCTTAGAAAAAAAAGTTCCATTGTTTGGTGTTATCAGGAATTTCAGTGGGAACTCCCTAGAGAAAGGTGCAGTTGGCTCACTAAAAGGCTTTTCATTTAAAACATTACAGTAGATGGCCCTGTACATGAGATAAGAAGGAGGGGGTGGTAAAGAGGAAACAATAAAATATGCCAAAATGTTTTGAAATTATGGTGCTGAGTTGATATTATTTTTTTAATTTCCCTTTTTTTCCCCCCCTTGCATTGTCATATGAAGAACGTGACATCATATTTTCATCAAATGGACAATACAAATTCAACACTCTGGGAGGAAGGGGAAGTCTTTCTTCCAAACTTTTCAAAACCTGTGATCTGTCAGTAAAAGCAAATATGTTTATAATAGAGTAATTAGTTGAAATTTTATTTACTGCAGAGACATGGACTTTGGTAATTCTTTCTTTCAGGTCCATATCCTGCAGAGCAACAAGAGCTTTCAGATTGGCAGAGGATGTTCACCGTTTCAGGGAAAAATGTGATATATAATTAATGATATCTCTCCTGACTGTGTGTTGTGTTTTCAGTCTGTCCCTTTTTTAAAATTACCATTTAACCATAAGCAGCTCATCACTACTGTCCCAAACAAAACAAAATAAAAACATTTCAATATTTTCTGCTCCCTTTTCAGCTCTCGGTCCGACCCTGTAACCATACAGCTCAAGCCCAATCCTTACAGGTAACTCCTATTTTAAGGGCTGATTTCTAATTTTAACCCATCCTGTTTCTTCAAGAGCCTAAATGTTTTATACATTTACTCTGTACAAAGGAGAGAGCATCTTATGCCACCCATTTTCAGTCTGGCGTAAAGTCTCAGCGTATCTGTGTGTTACAGAGCTGAAGGAATTAAAAGTGCTTGTGTTATAAATTCCCCATTTAATGTGTTCTTCATTGTATTCATATTTTGCACTGAATTTTTCAGTTCTTGCTTTTTGTTCAAGACACTCCCACTCTTCTCTCTTGCTGCCTGAAAATTGAAGCTTATGTATCATGATATTGAGGTCAATGTCGCTTGTGCTGATAAAGAAAAAAAATCCTGTGGATTTTTCAAATTAATGACAGGCTTTGCATAGTTTTGCAGAATAAAAAGATGCAAGAAAACTACTAGTTTTTGTATTTCTATGGTGAGATAAGCATTTCAGGATTCTCCACCCTACTTGCTCCCAGACTTCTAAAAGTAAGAAGAATACAGTTTTATTTGCTTGGTAGTACGTAATATTGCATGTTATTACTTGTTGCAAATATCAGCCCTTTGGATTGATATTGCCCATGATGGTGGTCTGCTTCAATAATAGTAATAATATTCATCATCATCATCATCATCATCATCTGCTTTCCAGACTTAAAATGGTGGGGTTTGTTTGGAAAAATATAAGTTTTAACATAAAGAATTAAATTTAAGGTATGTATTGGTCCTGAAAAAAAAAGAAGTGATTTTTTTTTTTCAAATTACAAATCTTTTGAAAAGTAGTTATGATCTGAAAATTTGATCTAGGTGTTATTGCCAAGATCTCAGAAGAGTCTTATCTTGCTGAACTACCTCTGCTTCAACTCTTGCCATAGACCACCTCTACTCAGCACACGTGTTACCTGACAGCAGCCAGCCAGGGCAGATTGCACCCAGTTTATTGACTGTTGGTCCCCAAGTTTTAGGGAGTAAGACAGCAGCCATAAGAAGTGGAAAACTTCATTAAGGCCAGGATTATTTCCACTTGTACATGGTCTCCATCTTTCAGAATAAGAAGTGGGATTTAACACTGACTTGATATCTCACTACTCACACAGACTGAGTAGTGCTTAGGGGTGTCACCAGATCAGACAGCAGGAATTAACATTTGTTCATCCCAAGATCCTCTGGTAGAAAAGAGAATTTCATTCCTCAGCTTTGCATTAAGATGAGTGATCAATGTACAGGTTATGCTATGTCTATAAAGCAAGTCTTCCCCCCCCAGAGGTTACTGTTCTTGGGGCTTTACTTTTTCATACTGATGGCACTGCTTCCCTCTCGAACTGAAGACGATAAATGTAAATGGAAAGGTCAAAGATCGTTGAAACATGAAAATTGAAAAAGCATGCTTTTCATTCTGAAATTGCCACTTTAGATCTATTTCTCAGGGTTTTCTAATTTTCTTATTTTTCCCAGCTATATTTTGAAACAGCCTTCTAGATCAGTGACAACTTCCTTGTGTTGCTCCCAAGTAAAGTCCAGGTACTTCTTATGCAATTTCTTTGAGTTAAAATCAGTGAGAGAGATAGAAAATGTTGAATGGGAGGAAGAAAACTGTCATTCAACCCGCATACAAGCCACACTCTAATAATGGTCAAATAGTAAGGATAAGTCAGAAAAACAGGAAGAGAAACAAATTCACTTTCATTAGGAGAACTGCAGGATTTCACCTGTAATACTATCTTCTTTCCTTGTGTTTGTGTAACTAACAGGATCCATGTGAGCAAACAGCCCAGCTGATACCTCTTGTGGGGTGTTTGCAGCAAGGCTCATTCCCCTAAGCACACATCTTACATGCTAATTGATTCCACCTTCCCAGAGCGACAGGATTTCACGACGCGAGCCCTCGGCGCGTGTCCACGGCGTGCTGTGGGGACCTGCAAATAGCAGGGAGGAATTTTTAGAGTGCATCTAATGGCCTTTGCTTGCCATTAAGCTGATAAGTGTAAAAATCACTCTCCAGAGAACTTTTGACACTTAATGGTTTTCACACGGTACTTTTGTAACTTAATCATCCCCACATCACCTCCCTGCAGACACAACCTGTGTGTCTCAGCTACAAGGCAGAGCCTCTGCTCGATGGACCTCAGTGGCTCTGAAGGGTTTAGCTGAAGGGGTTTGTGGTGCTAGAAGATAATGCTCTGCCTGTGCTTCTGTGGTTACATACCAGGATTTATTTTGTAAAATGTTAAATAATGAGAGAAGAGTGAATGTGTTGTAGGACTACAGGAATGAGCAAATCTGCTGTTTAGGATAAAGATGCATCTCAAATGCCTTGATTTCCTGGGGCTTTACTTATATTATTTACTAGGATTAAGAGAGAGATCCCTCACGTCCTTTTTCTGATTGAACTTAACTGCCAGTACCCCAGCTCACCTTTAGTGGAATCTGCTTTATGACTTAATTGCAGTAATGCTAAGACATCTGGCAGCAAATACCATACTGAATATGGAGCATGGAGCTGGGTGTTCGATGGCCAGGACAGCTCTCTGTGGTGGGACTGCTGGGGATCCAAGCAACACAAGTCACAAGGGTCCAAAGGAAAACTACTTTACGGGTTGGCATTACTGATTTTGGGATCTGTCTAGCTGCCTCTTTAAAGTGATGAAGAGAAGAGTAGTTGGAGCACAAGGTTTGGACAGGGGTAACAGGATGACAGGAAAACAAAGCATTGCCATTTACTAAAAGTTTAATTCTCTAGCTTTATTCTAGCCCCTCTGCAGCTTTTCACTCAAGACATGGCATCACCTATGACACAGGTGGAGCAGCACTGGCCATAGTTGCAGTGACATTTCTCTGGAGGATGCCCCAGCAGCTCTAGTTTAGGCAAAGGGACTTGCCAGCATGGGGCCATGTCCTGAGGAGAAGGGGGAGACCTGTGGTGCCTGGGGAGTCAGCAGGGTGAGGAGCAAGTAGGGATGAGCAAGGAGAAAACCCCACCATGCTGGGAGGGCTGGGTGCTACTGGACTCCTTCTTTCTTTCTTTCCTCTCCTTTTGCACAGGCAAGTGTCTCCTGAAAAGACTTTTGTTTTTTTCCTCCTCTTGTCACACCTTTCTGCAGTAATATCTAAGGGTTTAGTGGAAGAAAAAACTAATTATACTGTCTTTGTTCTGAAAGAAACACCCTGTTTCCTGTCTTTTTTGGGATTACATACATGCCACACTGTGTGTCACTCCATGATTATTTTTGCATAACTTGCTCTCTCTGGACCATCAGTTGGTCATATGATAAACTGTATGATTTTTTTGTCCTTTTTAAGTGATGACAGTGTTCTAAATTATGTTTCCTCTCATTTTGCTTGCCAGTACTTCTCTCTTAAGTGCCAGCTTCCAGATTTCTCACAGAATCCATCTCATACCAAATACTGCTTCCCTGCTCATTGACTCAGAAAATGTGGCCAAGTCTCAGCTGTGATACTGCTGTAGGCAATGCACTGCTTGAGGCGGTGAACTCGGCTGGGGGATTCTCTTCCTGCTCTTTGTTTGTACAGTACCTAGTGAAGGAGGACTGAATCCCTGCTTGGACCCTTTATGCACTATCACATACTAGAAGCAGTGGTTCAATTGCTTACTCAGCCTGAGTTTGTTCTTATTTGTGCAAATTGTCAGACATTGTTGAGTGTTATTAACTACAGCCATTAAATGTATATTTGATTAGCATGTGGACTTTCTGACAAAACTGTGGCAATGCCAAGGTCAACTAGTTTTCCATCCAGCAGTGTATGCCTCGCTGGGCACAAAGCATGGGGCTGGGTGTACACCACTGACAGCTGTAGGCGTATCACTTGTGGTTGCCAGTGTCCCCTACACCATGGACAGCTGTTCCCACGAGGTGCTTGCTTGAAATCCTGAGCTTTAGAAACAAGTCAAAACCACCTTTGTGTGACCAGTGCTGGTGCCCTACACCAGTCCACCAAGAGCCTTCAACGTGTCTCTACTATGTGAAGATTTCTCTTTCCTCAGCAATGATCAATTGGTTGTCATGACATTTTTCCTTCATAAAGCATTGTTTTTATATTTGTGAACTTGTAGACTAGGGATCTGCTCTGCTTACAGAAGAGCTTATTTTTTTTGCAGCTAGTAATGACTGTTTATTTTGTCATAACAATGGAGATAAGATTCTGTGATCCTGTTCAGCTGTACCATGATCCACATCTTCTTAGAAAGGAAACAGCTAGTTCTTTTCTACAAGTCTCCAAAAATTGTAAGCAGCTTGAGGGTCAAACTTGTGTTGTAATAGATGAAAACCAGAGTGTTATATGAGTGCAAATAAAAATAACTCCAAAATAGTGATAGAGCACTGGTTCAATTATAAAATTGTGTGAGAGATGGTGTTTAACCTCTCAATGATGTCACTTTGAAGTGGATATGACCTCATGTTTTACATCACCTCCACTGTAAGATTGTTTGAGTTTCTAAATGAGGCTACTTATGACCCATCTAAATATGGCATGTGATTATATTTTTACCTCCAAATTTCACATTTTCTCACTCTTTTTGACTATTTTTCTCTATGCTTGACAGATTTTGAAAGGTTTTGAAAGTCTAGCTAAAGATTCCATTTATTCTGCTATGTCTTTTGTTGCACAAGAAAATATAGTTTGTATTATTCAACATAACACTGATAAATATTGTACAACAAATACAAGGAAAATCCATCTAAAAACTATAACCACAAAAACTAGAATGAAAATCAGAAATTAAAGCCAAACTAATTTCAGTTTAGCAAAAAACTTGTTTTGGTTTGAGTTTTTTTCTGGAATATCACATCCTAAAACTCTCTTCTGTTTAAGGGAGTGAGATGTTATGGAAGTTAATGTGTGTACTTTTGGCCATTAAATTTGTACTAAAATATTACTAAAATTATTAAAATGTTACTACTGGAAACTGTAAATTTTATTCTCTAGAAGTATTTGACTGGATCAAAAGAAAGATCAGTAAGTAGGAACAGAAACATAAGTATGTGCTGAATTACCTTTTTTTTATTTATAAAAGTTATGGCTCTATGCTACTGACAATGCTAAATTTCCCATTTGAGACCTTTGGAATCAATACATTCTTGAAGAGTTAAAGCCTCTTAGTATTCACACAGCACCAAATGGTTTACTTATATTTAAATCTGTCCTTCTTTGTTAGACTTTATTCAAGCAATTTTTCAACTTTTCACTATGTGAAAAACCAGGTACCAGGCACTTGAATAGGTTGTCCAGAAAGGCCATATAATTTCTGTTCTCAAAGATATTAAAAACTGGACTAGACAAGGCCCTGAGAACCTGATCTAATTTTTATGTTAAGTCTAATCCAGAAGCTGCTCTGAGTGGGGAACAAGATGATCTCCAGAGATCCTTTCTAACTTAAATTATTCAATGGTTTTGTGCTTTTATGGGTGAGTTTTAGCACTTATGACAAATTATTGAAAGTAATTCAACAACAGTGCTGTCAAACAAGGTAAATTTGTGTTATGAGGATGGAAGAGACTTCTTCCTAAGTTTTGTGATCATTGCAGCTAGTTATTCTTTCTTGTCTTCTTCTGCCTTTGGAACGACTTTCAAGGATGGAATATGTTTTGTAGTTGTCCACAGCATGACGGACACTCACGGGATCTGGAAATACACTCAGCTGTACACAAAAGGAAAATAATCTAAATATAGACACTTCCATAGTTAAACTCTTCCTGCTGGACTTAAATTAATTTTGTTTTAAAAAGAGAAGGATCCTGTACACTTCCCATCACCAGATCCAAGCGTAAGTGCAGTTTACATAAAATGCAAAAGAGCAGAAATCCCAAAGGAGATCGAAGCATTTTCTGGAAATAACATTGTCAGTTTCTAGTTCAAATTAAGTATCACACAGATTAAACTGTATTGTTAAGCAGCCAACGTCACTTAAGAGCAACCTTCCCCCTTGCCAATGTAAGCACTTGAGTAGAAAAAAATAGGCATTTCTGAAAGTGGATTTGACCCCAAACTGTATATTGCAAGCTGCAAAATGCTGGCAGGCAAACACCTCTTCATAGGTGAGGTAGCAGCCAGCATGTGGAGATGAGGGAGGAAGATGTTGGGCTGCAGTTGCAGGTACCAGGGGAAACAAGATCTCTCCTTACTTTTTTACTCTCCTCTTTCTTTCAGAGGGTTGTTTGTTTAGTTGTTTTGTTATTCATCATATAGCACTATCTGAAAGTCGATGTTTCTCGTCCCTGTGCTGAGGTGTGGAGTCTGGCACAGCCTCAGTTACTGTGGTGGGCTCAGTGGCCCTCATGGGATACTTCCCCTTCACTGGGCTCTGGCACCAAGTGGTCACAAAATTAAAAAATATGTTCTTTCATCTCTACAGTAAGTATTGAACCACTTAGTTATGTCTATAGATTGTTCCCAAAGAAAAATGGCATAAAGCCTTCATTTCAGAATGTAACTCTCCACTACAACTTATCACAGTGAGTGCTGACCTTTTTCATGTGCCAAATATAAACTGACTTATATCCTATATCCTAATCCTTCTTTTTACCAGACCTGTGATGAATGAATCTAACTGAACACAGCTTCCTACTACTTCTGTCTTCTCCTGCCCAATGTCATGCTATGACTTAAATCTGAGGTACAGTCAAGAGACAGAGAGGCTTTGCAAATTGAAGGAACTCTTTTCAGCTTTGCTGCCACCCCATTTCAGTTTAGGAGGAGCTAGGTAAGAAATGTCTTATTATCAGCTGTCTTTTTGCAGTCCCTGATACTTTGCAAATGAAGGCATTTTTTTCAAGTATAACTTGAAATAAATCACTCTCTTTTACTCACTAGGTTGGAGAGGGATCTGATTCTGTATTATACAGCTGAAAAGATTCCACATTTAGCATACACATGTATTTTCTATGAAGAAGTGGGGTGATTCAGGGATGCATCCCAAAGAACCATAAATCCCTGATCCTTTAGCGGCCATGTGCAGAACAAGGAGACAGCAAGGAACTTTATTATTGGGCAGGAGCCAACTGAATAGGGGGTTGCTAAAAATGGTTTCTTAGGATCACATTCTGATGGCTTCAGACAAGCTTTTGTCCTCATGCTTTTTTCTAGTCCTGTACTGTAGCAAGTGCAGGATTGATGAGTGATTAATATTTTCTTCATTTTCTGAGTCTCCATTGCACTGTCAGTCAGATCACCAATAACTTCTTCAGTCCATTGGAAAAAAAGTTACAACAGATGCAGTTTCAGTTCATATATTGAGTTTGCAAATTAAGCTATGTTTTAAAACTTATGTGTCTAATTTTTAACTTCTTTCCTGTTCTGTTTCATATATGAGAAAGGATAAAAAAAGTAATGTTTTCCCTTTTCTATTCATTGGGATTCATGAGTCTTTTGTTGGACTGGATTTTGTCTTCCCCTTGTGATCCTCACCCATGTTCCCTTCTCTACAATTCCCTGATAAAATTGAGCTTTTATCCTCTTCTGAGCTGACACCTTTTGAGTATTCTTTGGAGTGCTTTTTGTACTGCCATCAGCCTTTCCTGGGCCAAGTGTATCATCCAGCCCTCATTTCAGCTGCATGGAAGGGATCTTTGTGATTTCGCTCATCAGCCTCTGTACTCGCTCAGCAGTTATTTAAAAAAAAAACTCATCTCATATTGAAGTAAGAACAGTTCAAATTATTAAATAGTTCACAGCACTTCTGCTGCCATTCAGATATGTCAGTCTGAAGGTCCTTTTCCACGGAGCTGGGTGTGCACCACGGCTCCTGTTTTGCAGCCAGGGAATGTGAGGCAGTGATTGTGTGTCCAAGCATGGATGGAGGTGAGATCCCTGGGCTGCAGTCCTGTGTCCTGACTGCTAATGGTGCCCCATCCTGCTATAATGCTTGTCCTGCTTCGGGGAAATGAAAAGGAAAAAAAAATTTGGACATACTGTTCTCCTTGTACCTGCTCTCTCTGGTTTAAGATGCCATGGGCAGGTTATGTCAATGCCAGCAGCATGCTGGCTGCTCTGCAGGAACTGCTGACACTCATGCTATGTCTCTGCAGCGAACAGGGCAACGTTTGGAGCTGACACAGGGAGAGAACACAATCCTCTGGTGATGTACGTCAATTCCCTGCCTTGGCAGACTTTTAAAGTTAAATTTGCCTTCTTTGTATCACACCTTGCTTAGGAGTGTGCAAATCGCCTCAGTATGGTTCTGACAGTAGTCTGATGTCTAGAGAATTTTCTGCATTGGGGAAATCTACTGATGAAAATGATATGCTTAAAAAAATACTTGTTCTTTGTCGAAAGTACTAATGGCAATTTAAGACTGGTGACAAATGACTGAACATGAAGGGAATGCACAGTCCAGCTACCTTCCAGAGCTGCAATATCTGCAACAGCTCTTCCTTGTGAAAATACCTGGAATAATTGACCTAGGAGAGCTTCTCTTCCTCACAACAGCTGATTGTATGGTCTGTAATTCTTTACTGGATGTGTGAAAGGTTTGAATGCCTGACTAGCTCAAGTTCAATGGATATTAAGGCTCCTTGAGAGGGTGAGGGAGAAGGTTTGTGCAATTTTATCTTTCACATTATCTTTCTGCTCTTTTTAAATTTATCTCTGTTTTGCGAGGCAGCACCTCTCAACACCTCCCAGGGAGCTGAGAGATCAGGATCTGCACCCAAGATGTGTCCTCTATAATCCTGGTAGCCCACTGGATTTAGTGGATAGTGGGAGTTAAGTTAACTCACCTTCATCTGGGAAACCAAAGCAGTTAATTTTTGTGACAATCTCAGCAAAGATGATACAGAAATATTTGAAATAAATCAGATTTACACAATGCACAGAGTTAATGCACACAGTATCCTCACCATGGTTTTCCAAGGTTATCCCATTTACCTGGAATAAATATTTACATCTAAGCAAATAAAGTGAATAATGTTGCTAATAATAAATAAATAAAGGGCAGCAGGGTTCTGGGCTCTTTAGATTCTATTACAAAGGCTCATTTGAAGTGTATCTCCAAATCAAGATCAATGCACCTAACAAAATCACATCCGGGATCTAAAAGCTGATTATCTTTCTGGTCTCAGTGAAGAGAAACTCCTCCTGCTAACCCTGCACTGCAGCTGCCTCTGCAGAACCAGAGCTGATTTGAGTGGGCTGTACATTGGCTCATACAAAGAGACGTGCTACAAGCTCCCAGTTAGCTTTCAAGTCACCTCTTTCCATTGCTGAGACACCCTCAGAAAGCTGTTTTAGGAATAATGCCACTTTCTTGCTTATCATTTGTGCCAGTTTTTCTGTTACAGTGCTTATAGACTCCCTACAGTCCTACACTCTGACAGCAAATACTACTTCTAAGTCTTTCAAAAATTCTTAGTCACTAAACCCAAAAGATCCTGATGACTTTCCAGCTTTGCCCTACTTTACACAATGCAATAAAGCACTAGCAGTTTGGAGGTGTAAGAAATTTACTGTCATATCACTACTTTGCCATACAAATTAGACACTTAATGAGGGGTTGGTTCTTCCTGTTGCCACAAATACGTTTATCTGGTTGTATCTATACAATTAGCCATTTTCAACAAGCATTTCTAACTGAATAATAACAAGATTAAGCATGGAAATCCTTTACAAATTCAACATGACATAATTACTTTCCAAGAATATAAAATAGTAAGAGCTAATAGTTTTTTAGTGTAGCAGAAACTCTTTTCAACTGCATTGACTCTGAGTCTTTTCAAATCTGAAGGCCATGGCTCTACAGAACTCCAGCACTGTCTTACAAACTTGTAGGACATTACTACCAACCCGCTCCAGGGCTGCCTTTTTCCAAAGCCAGATGGTTCAGTCCTTCCTGATTTAGCATTGTTCTGGGTTCAGAGTCAGCAGTGACTCCTGGGGTTGATGTAGGCTATTTTGTGCTTGCATGCTTGTTTGGACATGCATGTCATATCATATCCATGAATTATCAGTTAAATATGTATTGACATACAGAATAGGCAACAAAAACTAAGGCTGGAGCTTAAATCTCATCCCTGAATTTCTCCTTCCCCTCCTGTGTTCTGCTTCCTGCAGGCAATTTACTGCAGGAAGCTATACACTAATCAGCCTGTAAAATGCTGCTCTGGGGCAGACCACCTTGGGCAGATAATAGACTTGCCTCACTTGACAAAAAGATAAAAGAGTGCATTTTGTTCCTCATTATTTCACTGGTTTGGGGAGGTGAGTTCTTTTCCTCTCTTGTTTAGACCACATAAACCATGCCAAGTGTCATGACAGGAGTGGGAGCCTGTTGATGTAGCCCTATAATTACAAAATTTCCATGCGTGAGGCTAAAGGGGTGTTTTCAGGCCACTTCCTGACTCGCTCGTCCATAGATCAAAAACCCAAGTAAGATAAAGAAAAGAAGATGCCCAGGAAATGTAACATGCTCCATACTGCTAATCCAGACAGTCTTATTTTTTTTTTGTTGTGGTCAGGGGCTGCCTCACGTGGCACTTCTGCCTTGCCACCTCATCATAACATCAGTATTATAAAGGTTAGCAAGACGAAAGTCTGCTGTCCTGTTGGGGCCAAGCATTTTGTCTTCCTTCCTTTGGTCTTCTTTCTTAACCAGAGCATCCTTGCCAGATTATTCTGCCCGAAGAAGAAAAATCTGCCAAGCAACCCAATAAAATATTACTCCAGTTTAACTTTTCTACTCATCTGCTTGCTTGCTGGCATAATCCCACCACAGGAACACCTTGCTTTTTGTGAATGCCTCAGCTGTACTCCCTAATTTATCTCTGTACAAACACAGAACATGTGAACACAAATAGCAGTTAAGAATGCCCATTTGTGAGTATTTCCTTTCTTGGTTAATACTTTTCAGTATTAAAGTCAAATTAATACCAAACTGTTTCAAAGTCTCACTGCTTGGGGTTGGGGTATGGCAGGCTGGTTCACCACAGATGTTTGCAGATACCCAGGGAGGATAGGGCAGGAGGGTTTTACTGGTATCAGCATCTGATCTGGTCAGACTGATGATTCTGATATCTTAATTCTCATGAAAAGCACCATGGGCTTTTCAGAAGAATGTGAGGCCAAGACCTTGGTCCTGCAGCTCCGCCGAGCGTGTGTACAAACTTCTCACAAGCGAGAGAGTTAAGATCGTCTGTCAACAGTTCTGTCCCATAATGTGCTGAGAAGTCTGGCCCTGCTCCAGGGCTAATTTTAAGCATAAGAGTAGCTTCCTTCAGGTCAGTGAGAGCAGCAGAGTGAGTTGCTGGCTCTTTGAGGAGAATGCTTAGGCACTGGTGCAGCTGTACCCCGAGGAGGCAGAGACAGTACCACCCCAAAGTATGAGCTCACAGGTTTGCACCCCACGTTCAGCCACCCCCTTCCCTACATTCAGGCTCCCAAGGGATGTTAGGTAGTGCCAGGGTTGCTGCACTGCTCATATTGTATAGGATTTCCTGCGCTGCCTGGCCAGTTCCCGTGCACCATGACAAGCATACAGGATATGTCTTTTCCTGTATTTTTGCAGTCCCACTGTTCCAGAGGCTTGGGAGTGCAGGCTGGCAGCTGTTAGGAAAAATGCTTATTGCATACCTACAGGTAAATCACACTGTATGTACCAGCCTTGCTGTGCCCATGCTGTGCTATTCATCTGGGTGTGCACAGGGCTGCACAGATGCCATTATGTCTGTCTGAGAGGAAAACACAGTCAGAACCATGACTTGAGCCTGTAAAAGCCTTAACTCCAAACCTTTGCTAATGCAAACACCCAAAGCAACATCAAAATGTTTTACAATATTACTGCAATTTTTTTCCCTTGGCATGAGTGAGATGAGTCTGTAATTTTTTGGAGATGTCATGTAGATCACATTTTTAGCAGCCAAAGAGTTTAACAGCTTTCAGCTGCTGGTGTTGCACTTATCTACTGAAATGTTCCTGGACATGTACAATTACTAGAATGCTAATTTAGTTTCAGTTTTCAGAATTTCCTAGTGAAGATTATGTCTTCAAAGTTAATACAGTATGTCCATCTTTTATCTAAATCACTCATTATCTCAGTGAAGGCCATGTCTATTACAAAGCAGCACTTACATGAAAAACTCTTATTATCTAAGCACATTTAACTAGGTAAATTCCATATCCCCATGCAATGTTAGCTAGATAAAGAAGGCTACTGCATATTCATGACACATCCTACAGAAAAAGCAATGTATCCATATGGGTCTCTGCTTTATTAAAAAAGTCTCATTCTTACCCAACATTTTCAGATTCCCATCTATCCTAGTGATTTTTTAGATACATTGATGCCTCCTCAGCTTTCTATTTTCTATGCTTTGTTTCTCTTCTTCCTAATTTCCAGAAGATGTAATTTCTTTCCCTTCCTAGCTGAACAGCAATATTAACATTATAAACCAGTCAAATGTACCAGATGGGTACTGGCAAATGACTGAATAATTTCTGTCCCTTATTATGTTGAACCAGGCAGCTATTATGCTTATCAACTCAATTAATTAAAATTATTTCTTTTTGCCCATATTTCTTTCCTGTGATCTAACCTCATAAACATGTTGGCTACATTGAAAATACCCTTTGAGGAGCACCTTGCTTTCCTCTTCCAAACAGCAGTGCAGGGCTGAGCAGCTTTCAAAACGGAAGGATCCTCCGGGCAGTCACATAAGTTTGGTGGTTGCTATTGTTTTGGCATTTCAGTTCTTGTGAGCTGCACCATAATCTTGCCCAAAGATGTTTGTTTAATCCCCCTTGCTGCTTCAGAGGCTATGAATTAAAATATCAAACCAATTCATGCAGTTTATAGTCAGAAAATGTTGACAGTTACGAATCAGAACCAAGGCTTTCTTCAGAGGTGTTTTCTTTAACTTGCAAGTAGAAATCCAGGAACTTGTGCTATCGACAAGGAAGCCCAGAAACAATGGCTCTTTCCTGTAAGTATCAGCAAAGTGATGACTAAACAGGCACTCGATAGGCAGACAGTAAGCAAGGCCATCTCCAGTGGGCATGCCCTGGAGTTAGGATGGCTGCTGAGAAAGATGGTGAAATTAGGCCCTCTTCATAAATACTTCTTGCCATATTCCAAGAAGGGAAAAGTGACTAATAAGCCAACACCAGACAGTAACTGCCGGTAAAATGTGTCAAGGTTATTTGGTACTAAAACGAACTCCCATATGGTCCAAGCCTCTCGTGCAGCTGCATCACACCTGCATTTCAGATTATGTTCAGGAAAAACAACTTCTGCCTTCTGCATGGGCTGTGTGGACTGCTGCAGAAAAGGCTTTTCTGGCTCACCCAGACCCTTCCTTGGCCATCAGTTCACCTCCTCATGTCATCCTCTCAGCCATATCCTCATCCCAGGCTGCAGAGACCCAGCGATGGTCACCCTACCAGAGATGAGCTGCACCGTGAGTGCGAAAGCATCACCAGTAAAATGAATACAAGTTTCTCTAGGACTACAAGCAGAGAATATAATCCTGTAAAATGCCTAATGGGCCCCAGCTGACTCTTGAAGGCCTCTCCAGGCAGGAGCAAATGCAGGCTGTTACCGTGGGACAGACAGCAGCATCCTGTCTCTAGTGCATAAAGCAAGCCTGAAGGCCATGGGAGGTTCTCAGAGAGGATCCAGCTGACACAAGAAGGGAAGGACCTATGGGCTGCAGTGTGCCTGTTGTGTCTTAAGGGCAACTGGAGATGAACTTGGGCAAACCTGTTTTTATTTATGCACTGCTGGAGAGGATATTAGTAGAATATGCATTAGAGTAAGAGCCTAATTAGAATAAATACAGTTACATTGTCAAGATCAATTAAATAAAATACATTTTGGTACCACAAAGGATGGGTAGTTAAAATAAGAAAACCCAAATTTTTTTCAGCCATCCAAGTCTTCCCTTCTCATTATGACTTTTCTCAGCTCTTGATGATTTTAATTATGATTAAATCTTTCCTCACATTCTGAGGATCTCCTTCAGGTCCAGCCCATGCTTCTGCTTATAGTCCTGTTTGCACACCTGGTTTGGGCATTGCTCTGACATTCTCAGCATGACAGCAAGCATCTTTGTTTAGAAATAAAGTTATAGGAAATAATTTGAAAGACTTCTTGAACTTGACACATTATTTCCAGAGAAATGACTGTTTAACAGATTTATTTGTTATACATTTTTAGCTGTGTAATTTCTGCACATGAGTTTTGGCTGGAGGCCATTTGCAAATAGTTTGCAATTAATATTTGACATCTGAGATGATTTGCTGTAGGCTACATAAGAAATTTCTGCACTCTTAGCTAAATGAATATAAGTCCTAGAATCAGGTTTCTTGTAGAAATTCTTGTGTGCATAAAAGGCATATTTACTTTCTGCAGATTCTTGAGTGTATAAAAGGATTCTGAAGATTCTCTGTAGTGTATGGTTGATCCTGCCGGGGGCTTTGTACACTGTGTCTGCTCCAGAAAAAACACTTACACCTGTGCTTAACTTCAAGGACAAGATTAGTCCCCCAGAAGCCAAGTCAAAGTTAATTTGAGCATGTGTAAGAGAAAAAGCAATAAAGGTTGTTTTAAGGTTATTTGATCAAGAGAAAATGGGTGTCCCTTCTTGGTCCTCAAAATGATGCCACAGTGCTTGCTCCTGACCTGGCTCCATGTTTGTGGCACCTCTACCCCTCCTCAGCCAACGCCTGCCCCACTCTCCTGCTCAGCAGCAAAACCCCAGTGGCTCTGTGGGGGCTGTGCTCCCTGAGCCCTGAGGTCTCTTCACCTTCTTCATCACTCCTAAAATACTGTACCCCATCTGCACCCCAGTCAGTATGGGAGAAGCACCCTCCTGGCTGGGTCTAAGCAGAACAGTTCTGAGATGTTTGAGATACAATTTCATCCTTATAACAACTTAAAGGAAAGGGCACACCATAGTGATAAAAGCTCTACATTTGTAAAAACCTTTTCAAGGATTTTTCTTCTCTCGGTGCAGGATCATGTCACACAGCAGCTATTTCTTCATACAATGAAATACAACTTTCTTTTCTGGAGCTGGTAAAAAAATTACCAGAGCAACAACCTGTTCTGAAGGAGGCTGTGGTTTGTCTTAAGGACAATGGCACTATGAAAAGTCTAAGGTACAAGGCATGTAAAGGACCAGGGTTATCAATACCAAATATTTACAAAACCTCAGTGAGAGTCTAGAATGAACAAACTATACCTTTCATAAAGGCTTCTTGCTTTACAAAAGTCCTGTAGCATCACAAACCCTGCCTTTGCTTCTACTCTCTGCATTATAGCATAACTAGGACCAAGGATAACACTTGTCAACACTGTCACCTCATGATATGTTCTCATGTCTGAGAATTGTTGGGAGAGCTTCATAAAGGCCATCCCATAAACAGCTTTGTACTCTGCCTTCCACTTGTCAGTTCTTCTAAGTGAGCTTCCCACTGGCTAAATTCTTCTCTCATACCTCAAAGGCCGAATCGGTATAAATGGAGATGGTTTCAGTGACTTTGAATAAATAACACCAGTTTATACCAGCTCCAGCTTTATCCAATGACACTTCTCTTCCTCCATTATAAGTGAAAACTTGTCCCTTTGTAAAACTGGTTACCTCAGGAATGCACCTGTCTTGATTTTTTTATGATAGACATAAAATCTTGTAGGAGCATGCTGTGCTCTGGAGCCCAGTACAGAAATACCCAGGCTAGCCATCACCAACCTGAGAGTGAGAATGCCTCAAGTCCTGCTAGAAGCCCTCTCCAGTGTCAGTGCAGGCAGACCTGCTCATCTGGAGGTAATATGGAGCATTTTGCATCCTACTTCCATCATACAGCCTCAGGATGCTGAGCTCCCCCTAACTGCCACTGTGGCTCCTAATTCCATATCTCTAGGCTAAACACTTGCATAATTGTCCATCAATTTAAATTTCTACTCCTGGGCAAAACTCATTGCTCCAGTGGCTCATTCTCCAGCCATTCTGGGTGAGAATGATGGTCACTCATGGTCATGTCATGTGTTCATGGGTCTGCTTTCCATTACAGCAGCATGGATGGCCACAAATCCTGCTATGATTACTGGTGTAGTAAGAGACCATGTTGGCCCATTTTGTCTAAGTAGGGAGACCATGTGTCCTGCGTTGGTGTAGACAGTCCTGATGTACAGGAACTTTCCCAGCCCTTCAACAAAAGCCCTTGCACTCCTATCTTTTCTTCATGATTCACAGAGATGCAGGATTTTCCTGGTCTCTGCCTTTTGGGCCACAGCCTTGGGACCTCATCAATCATCATGCTGCCACAGGGAGGTGGGGAGTGGGGACTGCCCTGCTCCTGCCTGGTGCAGTGGGGTGGAACAGCTCAGCAGGAGCACAGCTTCGTGCAGGAGAGATCCCCATTTCCTGTTTGTCCCCTTTTCTAAAGAAGCCGAATCCAACAGCAAATAAAAAACCTATTGCTAAAACCTTTAGACTTAGGTCTGACTTAGAGCTGTAGTAAAACTTATCTTTCCTTTCCAAGTGTGTTCACCCGGATGATGACAGAAAATGCTAGTATTGCAATAGAGAAAGACTGCCTGTGTCTTTTCTCTGTAAGCAATCAGAGGCCTTCAGACCTCAGACTTTAAGAGTGTGAGCCTATCCCCTGCTACAAAAGCTTAAATATGTAAAATTAAGGGAGAATTCGGTGTCCCATCCTTCCACCTCAGCATGCAATAACAGTTGTCAGTAAGCCCCATGTGAGAAATAAGTCCTCACAGCTGCTATCCTGTTAACTTTAGCTATTTTGTTATTTTGGCTAAGTTGTCAAAATGTTCATTTCCTGATGTCTGGGAAACTGGCTGAACAGCATATACAACACTGGTCTGCTTGCTCCTGAGATAGAGGGAGGCTGGGTATGAGACGCTGGCCTTCGGCAAACAGTAATGCAAAGAAAGGACTGCTCTTAGTTCCTCAGCAGCAATTTTATCTTATCTGGCACATTTCTCTTTCCAAATCAAGACCAGCCTTTTCATCATTATAAACACCAAAGAGTGGGAAAATATTCCCTGAGGCAAGAAGCAGCACTTGAAGTAAAGCACTGTGGAGGAAACTGCAGCATGCAGCAAAATTACTCACTCCTTAAGACATATTCTTGCTCTCACTGCAAAAGTCACTTTTTTCCAAATGACACACAGCCTAGGGTCAGCTCCTTGAGTCCAGTGAGACCATATTAAAGGACAACGTGTTGAGTCACAGCTTTAAATCGTGCAAAGCTTGATCTCACAACATGCTGCAGATGAGTGTCCAAACTGCAGTCCCATAGTTCATGTCAGCCTCAAAACACTCTTCCTGTTTGTGAAAGCCATGGGAGATACATACATGCTTAAAACTGAGGACACAGCTGAAACCTCTTCAGGAACAGCAAGGGCAGGACCTTGCAAGACTGAACTAAAACAAACCATAACCAAATAGACCTATGTGAGGTCAAATCACAAGTGTTGTTAGAGGTGATGTCCAAATCAAATTACCTTATTTAGCAAAGAAAGTTGCATATTGAAAAATAGGGTTTTGTCAATTAACCTTTTTAAATTTTATTACTCCTTCCACCTCTTCTCCTGAGCTGTGATGCTGTTGCTTTTATTAATGATGAACATGCTCATTGTTATTACTCTTACTGTGGATCTGCTTGTTGCTCACTGCTATATGTCTTGCAGTGTTGGTGTATCATTTCACCCCACATTTTCTCCAGCAAAGTAACCCAGCCTGCCTGTAATTGGAAGATGGAGTTTGTGAGAGTGTGGTCAAAGTGCACCGCACAGCACAGGATGACAGCCTCAAAGTCAGCCCTGCAGCTGTTGCGCTTCTTTGAAAAAGGTCTCAGTCAGCTCTTACAAATTTGCTGATGTTTTTTCATTTCCATCAAACGGGCCAGAGCCACAGAGTTGTTTCTTTCCCCATCTGCTCTTGCCTTCCCTGCACACCTCGCTGAGAGCTTGCTGGAAAGGTTTCCTCTCCGTTTGAAAGCCTGCTGGCATTCCAAACAAGGTCACGGCGGGCAAGGTGCTCACAAGCGGTCAAAACTTGACATAGTCTTGAAATGCGATTGTATCAGATCAGGACTTTCCTTTTTAGTAGGTAGGAGCTTTTTTTAATCAACAGCTTCCAAAAGGGAGAAAGAAAAGCAAAACTTGTATGGAGTTAAGGGTGAAAACTCCAGGGCAATCCTCCAGACTCTGTGCCCTCAGGAAGGAAGAGAATACAAAGAGGGAATCGAGAATGTGATTCAGTCTGCAAAGGAAAGTGACACTGCTGCTTATGCTAGTTCTGAAGATGATTTTTTGGAAAACAGGAAGCTTTGTAGAGAACATCATCCACTAGACTCAGTTGAGGCAGCAGCATTCTGGTGCAATTTCATGATTTACCAAATTACATCTGACTGCTTACTGCCAGCAAGGAGTTGATCTATGCTTCCCAGCTTTTATCATAAGTTCTCTACTCTCTAATAGTTGCATGATTATGGGTTGTGTTGGTCTGTTGATCTGAGCTGATGGAAAGCTGTTTCTTGGAATTGTGTCTGTTTTCTGCCAGATGAACTCAATTGACCAACTCACCGTAACTGTATGATTATGTCAATAAAGAGAACTGACAACTTATGCCTGGAGGTGTAGCATGGGATCCCTTCCAGTGCCCCTGGATCAGGCTGGAAAAAGTGAAATATTCAGCTTCATTTTCAGATGCCATGTCTGAGGCACCAGCTGGCCAGCAATATTCAGATTAGCCCTAAAACCAATACTCTGTTGAGGGCTGGAAGGATCTGTGCTTCCTCTAGGACTGTAGCCCTAATGCTGGCCCTAAGAAAGCCACAGGGATGTCTGGGGAAGAGGCTGGGACCATCTTTCTCAGAAGTAGTCTCAGCTCAGCCCAGATGTGAAGCACAACGTCAGGGCCTGAACCTGCTGTGTTTATGGGTAATGCAAGTTAAATTTTCTGTCTCTGGTTGAGATGAATACTCAACAGTAAGTAATACACAATTCCCAAACCGAAGTTTTTCACTACTATCAGTACATGTGTGTCATGATGAATGATTCAAGCTCAAGATTTTGAAAGCTGACCATCCAGCAGCTTTGGCTATTGCTACAGCTATCAAAAATCTGGTCAAAAATCTGTTTAGCTGCCAGAAAAGAGAACTTCCTACTCATGCAGTTTCATTTACCATGGCAGGGAGCACAGTGACACTCACCACATGAAAGGAAGATGAGGGATCAAGCCATGGCATCAACATTACAGCTTGGAGTGAATGCAGACATCTTGTGCCCATGTTGGCAGTGATGGATTGCTGAGTGGTTTTTTTTTAGCAAATGGTAGGCATGAGTTGGTAAGAAAGTGGAAGCGGAAGCTCCAAAGCAACTTCTGTGTTCAGTGATGCTCCATCATCACCTTCCTTTAGAGATGTCTGGATGCAAGTATCATGGGACTGGCCAAGTATTACATCACCAGCTAAGTCCATGTTGTGGAAGACCTCAGAAGCGGGATACATACCTAGGCAGATATGATGGAATGAGATGTCCAGGTCCCTGTCTTCAGTCTTCTTTCCTAAAGGATATTGCCCTTACTGAACCATTACAGCTTATAATCTTTTCACAAAATAGGCACTCATTCTGAGATTTTGCTGGATTGTAAACCCCATGGATTCACAGAGGCCAATGAGACGCCCCACAGCAAAAGTAACAGCTTCTGAGAAACGGGTGACAGAAATCACCATGATTTTTTCCAGTTCATAAATTAGACCTTTTTCAAAGAAAAACCACAGTTTCTGTTTCCTTAAAAATTTACATTTCTTTTAAAATAAGAAACTATGCATAAAATTTGGGATCTGCGGACTTATTTCCCCCAAGTAAAGTTACTGATTCTTGGTAAAAAGGAATTAGACATTTAGACATACACAGCTTCCTCTACTCTTTTGTTGTTTGGGGTTTTTTTCTCAGAGAGCAAGTACTTGAGCAGTAAACAAAATGAAGGAAGCAATGCCTTCAAGATGTGTGAAAAAACACCAAAGATGGCATGATTTCTGCCCAGACTGGGCTTGGGAGTTCATCAGAACCATTGAAATGAAATGCCTTATGCCTTACTAATTAATTACTCTCTGATGACCAGAAATGGAATAGACTGGTAACTCTTACTTAAAAACAAGCTGAAGGAAAAGTATATAAGCCTTTTGGTATTTTTCTTGTTTTGCTCTTTTTTTTAACTCAGATTTGATAAGTACAGAAATCTCACCATGTATTATGTTTGCAATTTCCCTTTACTTAATCTTTAGTCTTAAAAGCACAGTGTGCTTTAGATGAAAATGGAAAAATGTGTAGTAAACTTCATTGGGCTGGGATATAGAACAGCCCCTGCTTTAAAATGCATTATAGGAAGTGGGATGGGCACACAAAATAAGTGCTCTGTTTCCTGACAGTTAATTTTCCATCGTTTTATTTTATCTAGGTCTGGGTGTGCTTGCCACTTTCACTGGAAATTCATATTTGTCTCTGAGTTATAAGAAAAGATTCAAAGAGTAAAAATCAGATGGAAATATCCCCCATAATGAAGGGGGCTGTTAGAGCCTTTTGCTACAAGATTCCTTTTATGTGTGAAATATTTATTAGTCCTTGCCTGTTCATTATTTGAAGGGATATCTGAAGTAGTGCATCCTTAGGGAATTATGAGGGGAGCAGAGAGAATGTTTACAATGAAAATGGTGCTTAATCTCCATGAATGACAGGAAAAGATTAGGCAAACAACAGATAAACCATCTTATCATTCAGAAGTATACACGCTGAATGCGTTGTAAAATAAATACACTGCTGGTCTTTAAATCCTTTGTGCATCAAAGGACCAGGAGCACAGAAAGGACTCATTCACCTCAAACAGGATTTACATGGATTCTCCATCCAAAGATTTAAAAATACTTCCATTGATCAACCACTCCAGTCTAGCATCTGAGCTGGTCTGGATGTCCCTGTTGGGCGCAGAAATTGTATCTGCTTGCTGTGCTGCCTCCATAGCCAGAGGGATGCTGGCTGCAGCAGCTCCCTCTCCTCCACTGTGATTCAGAAACTAGGCAAAGTGGCCTCTGTTGCTATGCTGGCTTCACTGGGCTATAATATGACTATAGGGCCTTTATTTTAGGAAAGCCCACCATGGTAGCCCATTTGTTATACAACACAGTAGTCAACTTGCATAGCCAAGAACGGGTGGCTTGGGTTTTATGCCCTTTCTTGTTAATGGTAACTCAAAACTATAACCGCTAACACTGGATTAAGACTGCCAGGCTCTAAAAAAACCTAAGAAAAACCTAAACATTTACAGACTATGACCTCTGGATTGACAATGGTCATTTTGAGAAGTATTTCACAGAAGGAAAAATTTCTGTGCCTTTATCAATTAGGTGAGAGCTCTTGAGATATTTCTCCCACTTACATGTTCAGAAGATTGTCTTTTCAGATACTGTGTTATCTTCCCTCTATAACATCCGCTCTCACAACAAGAGCATTTTTCTGCCTCTAAACATACCAAACCCAGACACTTCCAGCCTTCATAAAAATTCATTTTGCAGAGCCTTTCCTGGCGTTTGCCATCAAATGGAAGTCCTTCCTTATCCAGTCCATTACAAGTCCTCAAGGGTATAAAGGCTGCAATTCCAAAGTGCTATGCAGCTATTACTACAGTTGATCCAAAGATAAGGGGCAGTTTCATTCACCTCTGGAAGAGGACAATGTACAAACCTTTCAGTGTGATGGATAAAGTGTGGAGAGCCTGATTTGTTGTTGTGTCATCTCCCAAAGTAAATCTCTTCCAAGTTAAGGCTGTCTCCAAATACCTCCAAAATTTGACACAAGTTTCTCCCTGTATTGGAACTTCATTGTCTATCACTATGTGTTGATGTTCACTTTGAAGAAAATGATGTCTCTGTTCCTACTGCATAAAAAGCCCAACCACACTCACAGTAGAGGATTATATCTTTCTCTATTACAGTTTTAAAAGTAATGACTTCAGGTAGATAACTGGTAAAATCCAACCATTAAGAGAATTAAATCTAATCTGTACATACTGAAGAAATCTAGATTACCTTTACTGGTGGAAATAGCATTACCATTTATTCAAACCAATTGTAGCTGAATTCCAAAGATGTGTTCCTGCCCCGAGCATGTAACTTTTGCAATTGTGGGTTTTTATAAAACCAGCAGATTTCTATAGGCTGTGCAAACACCTCCTGATGAATGAAAGTCAGTGTTCTTCTCTTTGTACATTCTTTCTCACATGGAACACTGACAATTGTTTTTAAGAAAATAGATCTGATATCAGCTCATGGGTAAAATTATTTTTTACTTGCTGGTGGAAGTTATGGTCCTGTGTGAGGACTCTTTACACTGCAATCAGAAGATCATATTTCAGATGAAGAACTATTTGGCATTTCTTCTTTCATCACACTGAGCAGAAGTCATTATCAACTTCAGAGAAATTAAGGGTTACTGAATTTGGGTTACTGTCAAAAGGATTATGAAGTTGAGTAGTCCTATTAGAGAAGCCAGGGATTTTTTTTCTTTGTCTTTTGGCATTCTCAGGGCAAGTTAGTTAGTTTTAAGTGGCTTTTTAGATACCTTACATTAACCAGTGAAGGATGTTCTTGCAGAGTTTTCCAGTCTGCATCAGTGCACAGGAGATCAGAACTGGACTTCCTTTGGAAACACTGTGGTTTCTTTTTGGAAGGCACTGGCCTTTCATTTTTCTGAGATTTGCAATGAATAAATCCAAGGCACTTTGGCATTTGGCACCTAAAGTACATTTGAATGTAGTAACACATGAACACACTGGATTTTGTTGTAGCTCTCATTAGCATGTTCCGGGGTTCCATGGCTTTCCAAAGTCGCCACACAGCCAGAAAGTGTCATGCTACTCCTTGGCCTGCCTTGTCTTCTTGGAGAACACAGCACTGGGGACTGATGTGGGATGACCTGTTTCCACTGCTCAGTCACTGACCTTCGATGATACAGCCTGATAACTGCAAGTGGGCAGTAATTTCATTTGCTGTAGCACCAGAATAGCAGCCATCTGGGGGGTGGATCAATAAAGGTAAGAAAAAGTCCATGCTGAACTCTGACTAGACTGAGGAGACTGAATACCCATGGGGCATTCATCATCCTACCCAAAGATGCAAACAACCTGATGCTACATGGTCTTTGGTTCCTTTTTTGCTACTCAGCTCTCCCTGCTGCACCCTGCAATGGAAACACTGGCTTGTTTTCATTCACCAGGGTCATTTGAACCCAAAGACCTTCCCATCACACAGCTATCCTATGGGCTGATGAAAACACCGACCCCTGGCCACGGGAAGGTACAGGATGTGGTTGTGCTAGCAGAGCCGGCGTGCAGGTGGCAAGCCCTCGCAGCAGAGGAGCCAAGGGTCAGGAAACATGTGGAGCTAGAGGGGCGGAAGAGAAAGTAGGGAGCCTGGGCTGAGTTTTCCTGATGACACGCATATCCAGGAGAAAGGCTGGAGGCTACGGAAAGTGACTTTCGCTGACTGCACCAGGCAAGTGTGGTAAAGCTGCCTACTTATGTAGCCATGTGTGTTCTCCTGGCCAGCTGGGGCCACGCTTTGTAGGCCAAATGGATTAAGGAAGGGAAGCAGTGTTCAAAGTCATTTAACAGCTTTTAATCAGGATCTGTCTTTTTCTTTTTTTTTTCCTACTAACTAGAAACCATATACCTATATTTTCCCACTTGCTTCCTTTAATAATGGGATAATGTTATTATATACCAGTAGGTATGTTATTCTCCTAGCATGTTTTGACATCCATACCTTGGATTTGCCTGAAATATTTTTGCACCGGTTCAATCAAAATATTTTCACAGATTCACACACACACACAAATCTAGTGACTGAAATGACAACAAGAGGATAGCAAATTCGCAGTTAAACTGTGTGAATACAGCAAATAATATTATAAATGAGGCAGAGGGAAAGGAATGAAGAGACAGAGGCATATTCTGCATAGTGACTGTTCATGCATCTGTGGACATCAGACAGATTTGTTCTTCACTGACACCTGCTGCCATATTTTTTGGGTTAAAAACATTGTGATTTTTAAGAATTTAGAAATTATAATTTTATGCTTAGATTCTCATCCTTTATAAATCAAATATTCCTGTATTTCTAAGTCTGAAATAAAATAAGTCTTCTTGGCAGATATCAGTGACCCTGATCTCAATATCTTCCTTCCTTGAACTGCTCAGTTACCTTTTTCTTGGCACATGACAGTCTGCAGATGTCAAAGAATAAGGAGGTGTGTCGTGTGTGGTGGCAACACTTCAGTGTTGGCATAGTATTTCTTGCAATAAAGGTCTAATTTCAGGCTTATGGAGAATTCCTGCTGACTCACATCCTGTGGCATTTTATGGAAAAAAGTCCAAAACCAGATAATCTGAGGTCCATGTCACTTTCATAAGGTTTTCACCCTTTTCACCCAAATGGTTGCTTTCACCACTCATTTCTAATGTTGATAGTTGTGGCTTCAGGAAAAAAGTCCTTCCTACCAATTTAAGCCTGGAGATTTGGCATCCCTATCTACATCTGCACCTGTGTAGTTTGCACCATGTCGTTCTTGGACTCACAATTCCCATCTCACCTCTTCTCCATTGCCCGGCATTTCACTGCTGGTCTCAGCTGAAAATGAGAATTATAACTTCTGCAGAGAAAGCAATGCCCCAGAGGATGGCCTGGCAGCCTCCACCACGCAGTCTTCCATGGATCAGTTTTCCCAGTCTGCGGTGTTCTGTATCCAGGGCTTGCCTGGAAAATGTGATGTTGACTGTGGAAAAGAACACAGCTGGGCTCTTTCCCTGACTGCTCCCTCAGCTGCAGGATGGTTCTCTAGGAAACCCTCCAGCCCCTCCCAAGGTTCTGTGCTTTCCTTATTGTTTCCTTGGCATTGCTAGCCTTAATCAGCTCCTTCTGAGTCTGGGCAGGAGGAAAAATGTGCCCTCATTGCTTGCTGTGAGTGTTACAAGAAAGGGTCACCTTGGTGACTCCCACAGCTGAAAGGGTGGGAATGGAAATGTATTACAAGCACTGAATCAGCAATTCAGTGAAATGAAATAATTTCAAAATGCTTATCAGCTATGTTTACTGTGTAGTTTATGAATGTTATACTAATCGAATTCCAGAAATATTCCTGACCTCTCACAAAGTACAGATATATATGTGTATAAATATAAATGTATATATTATAGCCCCCATATATATGATTATACAGTTTGTCTTTTTAGAATAATCGCAACAGAGTGCTAAAGTTGCTATTATATATGATCCTAAAATCCTCCTGAATAACATGCAGGCTCTGAGCCCTTTGTCTGCTATTAATTGTCTGGGTCTAACTTCAGCCAGGCTCAAGGTTCTAGTAAATACTCCTCTTCTCTTCTAGTAGAATTTGTACTTCAATAATGAAGCATTGTGCCCCAGTGGGCTCCCTTTGCTGCCTGTGGTTTTCAGAGGTCAGACTACATGTCCCAGTATTTCCTTTTGTCCTAAATGATTATTCTATGAATTTTGTGCATGGCTTGTTTGGGCGTCCCCCTCCAGAAAACAATGTGGAATGTATTTTTTAACCTTTGGTGGGTGACAACCTTTGGTGAGACAAACCCAGTGAAGAATACAGTCAATGCCTGGTCACTTCCTTTCCTTTCCTGTTGATGCTTTTCTTCTAGTTCCACATTGCCACACATCAGCCACTAAATGTTCAGAGGATTCATTTAGCTACAGCCACAGCAGAAAACAATGAGGAGGTGGTACAATATTTGCTATGATTTTTCTTCTTGGATGAGAAATGTGAGAAAATAGATGATTAAAAATAGTGTAATCAATCAGTCAGCTTGTTCACAAAGGTAAAATACATAGAGAACAGAGCTTTGGGTTAGAGTTTCTGGCTTTGGGGTAAAGAATTTGATTGTGAGAATTGATGTAGTCTGCTTCTCCAGACTGCTGAAACATGATTTGTACCCCTGTAAAGAGAGTACTTTGATCAGCAAAGAAGCTGTGATATTCTCCCTGTTCCTTTTCAAACCTGACTGATTTGTGTCCTGGAAGGGAAGCCTGAACAGAAGCTGAACTTGCCCTCAGTGGAACAGTTCTTTTCTTCGGAACAAATGATGGCCATTATCTCAGGAAAATAGGTATGAAGTAAAACAAAGAAAAATACTAACATGAAATGACATGATCAAATTGTGATTAACTTTTACACTTTGTAAGAAAAAGCTTTTGAGCTATAGGTGTTAAAAATCAACTCCCATATCACAATTTTAAAGGGTTTAATCACATTTAAGTTATCCGCTGTTCAAGTAAATTTTGAGCATAAAAACAAGAGTTCCTCACTGTTGAGATAAAAATAGTTCTTCAGAGGGACTGTGAGAGCCAGGTGTGCTAGTACCCGAAAAAGTCTTTAGAAGAATGGTAGAGTGATGGAGATCCCTCCTATATCTGTAGGAGCCCTTGCTGTGTCTTTTGTGGATCCCAAAGTCCTTTGAGCTCTAAAATCCCTATATTATGTTCCATAATGCACTTACTATTTAGTTATCCTGGTTATGAAAATATTTGGGAAGAAAAATAATTACCTGGCAGGAACCAATTTGGAAGTTTTCCCAAATGCAGTTTAAGTGTACTAGCAAGCTTTAGTTGGGAAAGAGATGTCACAGGCTCTGTGCCATTGGCTCTGATTTGGGAAAGTCGTTTGATGTAATTTTGAACCATCACTATAAAACTCTGCTTGAACTTTGGCAACTGTTGACACGTTTCAGAAATCCTCACCAATTTTTGCCCTCAGATGTCTCCCAGCAGTTCTTAGCTGGAAGTAGGGAGATGTGAATAATGTTTTGGAGTTTGGTGGTTTTGGATTTCTTTCAGCTGTGTTGCTGAACACACAAAAAATGACAGGAAATCCAGTCACTTCAAGATAGCTTCCAAGAGAAAGGTATAGAAGAGGTATCAACTCAAACTGATTACATTAGTTCTTCTAGCTGAAAAGGAATGCTGAAATGTTGTAGGCTGGATGAAATATTACACTTGACCCAATAAAGAAGTACTTAATTTTAGGCTGTTTTATTAAAGAATGGGAAAACAAAAATTGTATTCCTATTAATTATGAATACATGTGACTTGAATAAACCTGAGAAGACTCTCTAATACCCACTTCTATTGTAAATTAGAATTAAATTTCATCCCTTATTTGTAAGGGATCTGACAGACCTGACCTGAAATACCTCAACTGATGTCAGTCCCAGACCCTCCAGACAATATTATTCAGTGCTTAACTGCCCTGAAAATCAGAAAATGTACCCCATTTTCTGAGCTGGATCACCTGTCCAGAAAATTAGACTGATTATTTCCTCTTTTACATTTGGTGACTATAAGGATAATTGATCAGGGACCTCCAGCCTGTCCCCACTGGAAGGGAAGGTTGTTATCACTCCTGTCTGTCTGGTCTCCTCTTCTTCAAGATTGAACAGTCTCAGATCTGTCAGCCTTTCCTTGTAGGCTGTGTTTTCACAATTCCTGACACCCTTTTGCTCTCCTTTGAGTTTCCTTCAGTTTCAACTCTTAATGCTGTCCTACGAAGTGCTGGCAGTTTTTTCCAGTTGTTGTGACCAGTAAATTTTAGGCTTGTTCCCTAGGGAAATAGGACTTACTAATCACATTTTATGTCTGTCTTTTTACTTTTTCTATCTACTTGACTCATAATTTTTTAACTCTTCTGCCAGTTTCAAGCAAATGTGACAGTGGTTAAATGCAGCTAAGATATCAGGTCCTTATTTATTTCATTTAAGTCTAAGGTGTAGGAGAGACATCTGATTAGAGTGCTCACCAGTGAAAGGCTGCAACATGACAAAATCCTTGGCAGACACTGAGGCACCTCCATAGCAGAAAAGTGCTACAAACAACACAAAACCCTTCAGATTTTTTCCTAGGCAGTATGAGACACAAAAACACCCTGGGAGCTGGGGTGCATTGCTTCTACCCCTGACACAATGATGACTTGTAAGAATATGTTGGATTGGCTGGCTCCCTGTCAGATACATTCATAATTTTTCTTTATTTCATAAAAAAACCAGTAACATGTATCTGTGGCAGATTGTTTCCCAAAGTTCGACTTCTACTACCATGGAAATTCAGCTGTGGGAGGCCTGGCTTCATGTCACTAGGAAGCCTCAGACACCATGCCATAACAGGTGGCCATTTTAGGTTTCCTGATGGTGCTGTTCCACATTAAACAAACTCTTTCCGTAGTTGCAGGCACATGGTCCAGAATCCAGTCTTTGCTCCAGGACCTTCTCTGTGAGTAGTGTGATACTTGCTCCCTTGTTTTCCTTCTGTGAATATTAAGGGAATCCATGTAAAAACACAGCCATTTGGACAAAGTGCCTAAGGATGCTGCCTTCCATTCCTGCAGCATGGAAGTGAGGATATTCTTGTGAATGCAAATCTCTTCACAGGAGGGGATGCAGTGAAAACATGCTGCACCAGGCAACTAATAGAAAAAAATATTTTGTCCTTCTCCAGCAGTTCTTTCAACCTAGGCTTTGAGACTTTTTTCAGAAACTTTCAACTTTGAGCCCCAAAGAGGAAAAAAAGAAAAGTCAAGGGAAAAAAAAAAAGAAAAAAAACCACCAACAACAAGGAAAAAAATATTGCATGCCTCTTCTGCTTAAGAATCTGTAGCTTATCCCTGTCACCAGTTGCCCATCCATTACCCAAACTGACCAGGGGCCCCAGACACCCTCTGCTTCCTGCTCAGAAAATGATGCTTCAGAGCTGCTTCCTGCTGCAAGCAACAGGGAATCCATAGACTTCAGCCACATAAACAACAAGGCATTTGTCCCTTCTCCACAAAGCCCTTGCCCTGCAAAGAGTTTGGTGGGAAAAACCAACAAGATAGTGTAAAAAAAGGAACAGCTCCTTGAATGAAGGAGCTGTTGTCCTGGCAGGAGAAATTATGCAGCATTTTAGGACACAATAGGGACAAGTAAATAAACAATTATATAAAATGAGTTTTTCTAAGGTGTGTCCCTGAATTCCACATGCCTGGAACAATAATTACATGCCTAGGAGCAGAGAGACATATCCAAGACACTTTAGACTAGTCTGGGGCTCGACAGCAATGAACCTGCTCCTCCAGTTTTGTTACCATCAGCATCCAACCAAGCTAGAATATAGCTGCTTCGGGGATGTCCATGCACACCACACTCACACCTCCTGTTTATAGATGGACCAATCCAAATACAAAGCACATATCCCTAGGTTCCAGCAAAGGTATCAATGTTTTCTGCATACTCTGAAAACAGAAGCATTCGCACCTCTACCTTGAGGCAGCTCTGTCTGAAAATTAGTAGGTTTATGCCATCTCATTCCTACTTCCACATCTGCTCTCACCTGAGACAATTATTATTTCATTTCTAGCTGGAAGGTTAGATTTTGTCCTTTGCAATGCCCCTTGCAAACCAACAGGTTTTGTGGGGTTTACACACAAAGTATATGTTGTGGTAAATGTATTTCTGATCTTGCATGCCATTTACATGAATGCCATCTCATTTTCTTGAAGCAGCATCTTGTATGTACTTCGTGTCTACCTTATCAAAGTTTTTCAGTGTGCTGGGGATGCATGCCCAGAGAGCCACACTAGGGCCGAGGCTGCAGGCTGCTGCAGTGGTGCAGTCTGCAATGTAGACAGAGCTGAAGGGAGCATCCACTCCTGCGTTAGATGCTGAGGTGCTTGCAGCCGCGTCTGCGGCACAGAGGTGTGACCGGGAGGCGGTACAGCTGCTGGCTGCCGCATTCCAGATGTATTCTGCATGGGATGCTGACCCCTGGTAAACTTGTTGAGCCACAGGAGCAGGAAAGCACATAATCGGTGTTGCCAGGGCCAGCCCTTATCTCCCCCCAGGTTGTTATTTGAATAATTAAGCAAACAAAGGGCCGCTTGGCGGCTGCTGCTCTGGCCTCTAGTCGGACTCCTCGGCAGGGCTGCCCGGGAAGCCCTGGCAGAGCCAGAGAGCCTGGGGGAGTCGTGACAGGTCGGGGAGGACACGGGAGGGGGCTTGTCCGGTTCCTCTACTGCTTCTTTGTGTCCTGTTTTTAATGAGCTTTTGGCGATCAGAGGAGCAGATGCACAAACAAAGGCTCGCCGGCCCTGCTTGGCCGAGGCAAGGCTTGGTGCCCCCTCCCATTGCTCAGACCATTCCCAGGGACCGTCCATGGCACGGAGCTTCCCCTGCGTGCAGGCTGCAGCAGAAAGAGGCTGATGAGCCTAGAGACTGGGAACACACTGATTTCAGAGTGGAAGCTGCTCTCCCAGGGGCTCTGCTCTGGGAGATACTGTGTGAACGGGCAGTCAATCTCATGAAGCACAAGAGTGATGCACAGGGTTTGATTGCATTCTGTCAGCCACCAGTTCTTCCACAGCTCCCCAGGTCTGGTCTCATGCTGAGCTGAGATCTGCTCAGTGTGGCCGGACGGCTGAAGTTTCATGGAGCTCCTTCTAGCCACACGTTTCTTTGCTGTTATTGTCTGGCCAAGGCAGAGGCACTTTGTTGAAGTAAGACAGATTTAAAAAGTCTTGATGGGTTTTCCTGTTATTTGAGGCAGGTGAGAATGCTGAGACATTGCGTATCTTTAGAAGCCATTGCAGGCTGGATTTAGATCCCAGGAAATTTTCCACGTTCACACTGGAACGTGGAGAGGAGGAAATCCCATCCTGTAGTCACTGAACTACATTAATATGTTTGGCTTTCCTCACTAGATCCCTGTGGTTCAGCACTGATAGTCTCTGGTGCAATCTGGACTATGCTAAATACAAGTCTGAAGGATGACACAAAGGCTGTGCAGAGATCACAGCCTAAAAGGCTGGATGAGAAAGCTGCCATCCCTTAAACCACTGGGGTTTTGACTTTGTAACCAGATCTGTGTCCCATAGTTATCACAGCAACAATATATTTACATGAATCTTTCACTTGAATTTCTTAGATTTTAGGTGACTGTCTTTCTCTTGTGCTCTGGTTGATTTTTCTCTCAGAGGTTCCCCATGGCATCTTCCAATGAAAATCCACTTGCAAAAGCCCCACTGAAGCTCAAAATAGAAAAATCAGTTTAGCAAAGTACATATGACATCATACATCATGTACTGGTGAAGTCACCTCACATCTTTTCCAATTCTCACCTTCCCCAAACATCTACCATTTTCAATGATACTTGGCCTTAGTTTTTATTTGATGTTCCTATAGGATTCGTTTCACCCACACCATATAAGTAATTTGAATCAGATGAAAAGTCCTGCATCTGTTGAATGACTCTTTGGAATAAAGTTACTTTTGTGCTTAAATGTTTACAGGGTTGGGGCCCCATTCAAAGCAGTCACCTTGTTGTTCTCATTGGTATCACAAATGTCCCTGGTACTACAGGGATGGCAATTCATGCACTGAAGCAGCAGTTCATGCAGAATTATTCTAGTTACCAAGATTATACTGACAGCCAGGCAAAGTGCTGAAGGATTGTGTCCCATTTAGGAAGCACAGTGTAAAAACTGAGATCTCACTGGGATCACTCAAGGAGATAAAAACAATTTGTGCTTTTGAAATGTAGAGTTCCCTGTGGATGAGCTACAGTCACAACGTGCAAGCCCCTTGCTGCCAGCTGCTCAGTTCGATGTGTGCACTCACCAGGTTTGTGTGTTTGAAGGGTCAGCCCCTCTTTACTTCCCTTCTTCAGGATGCTGCAGGGCAGAAGGAGGCAGGGGGACATGGTAAATGCCAAAGGGCCTGCAGTGGGCTAGCATTCATCTATCTTGGCTTAGATGTGCTTAGGGCAAACAGTAGGTATTTGTTTCCATAAAGCTCAGGCACCACGATAATTTTCAACAATGAAAGCAGCCCCCCCTTCCAAACCACTCAGTTAATAGCAATGACTGTGCATGAAAACAGAGCCCAAGTGGTATTGCAGTAAGCTGTAGCTGCACATCATCTGACTAAATTTTAGAAAAGTTACTTGTTAAAATCAATATAGGGCATGTTTTATACAGCTGCATTTTGGAAGCTCTCGTAGGAATGCAGAAAGCATTAAAGTGAGCTGCCAGTGACTTTACTGTTTTCTATGGATCCTGTAACAATTTCAAGTAAATAGTTTTTAACTTACCCCTAAAATTTAATTTTCTTTGTTGACTGCCTAAACTGCTTTTTAGGCAAAGACTTCTTGCTGGTCATCCAACCCTTATCAAATTCTTTTCTCTTTGTAGTCAAACCAAACAAAACCAGCATCACCACAAATAAAGTTACTAAAACTGGCTTTTTTAGCAGTAGGTACCTTTGGTTTTCACTAAGTATCTGTCACTAGCACACTAGCACTTACATGCAGCCTTGTTTCAGCAAGGTCAGTAGTTGAACTCACTGCCAGAGTTCCCCAAATCACTCAGCAATACCAATGACCTGACCCACAGTATGATGGAGATGGGGGTATTAATGAAGGCTGCCAATATTCTGGTTTAAGAGCTCATAAGAATAGCAAGTGCAGTTTTTATTTGCATGGTGCTGACTTGCTGCCACTTGAATCACATGAGTCTTATTTGAGTTTTCATGGATTTTATTTGATCTCTAGGAAAACTTTGGCTTCTCCCATTCCCTGTATCTTTCTGTGAGCAACAGGGGTGTAATTTCAAAGGAAATTACACTCTTTCCTCAGTACAGTAAAACAGCTGGAATTGCATTGCATGCAAAATAAAATCACTGCTTCATTAACTTAGTCATCTGTGGACAAGCTCCCATGCAGATTTGCAGAGAAAGAGGAAAAGGTGGCCTGTAGAGGTACACATATGTATATGCATGCATAGTTATGTACCCAGCTGCGTATTTCTATCTACCTGATTATCTACCTGTTTATCTATATACCTCTCTTTACTGATCTATCTCCCCCATAGGACTTCTATTGTAACACATTAATGACCACCGTGTGTTTATTTTTCCCAAAGGGCTACCTCACAAACTTCTCTTTAACAGTCACTAGTTAATAATTCTGATTAAAAGGTATAGTTCCGGTAGGGGGGTTCATTTTTGTTAAAAAAAATCCAACACTTGGTGTGAGAGGGCAGTGGCTACTGCCATGGGGAGCATCTCACAGAGAGCAGGATGTGAATGCTGGCGGGTGGGAAGGGCTGTGGCAGGCACTTGTTGGATCCCATTAGCTGGGATGTGGCCAGTTGGGTGGCTGGGTACATGCTACGTGGTTAGGGGACTCCACGTTGTGAACTCAGCACTGACGCTGCCAGACACTTCGAACCCGGGGGAACAGTCGCTGCCAGCAGGAACACGGCTGCGTCTCACTGATAGTACCTCATATGGCTGGCCTTCGGGATCTTTTCTGCTGGGGGGATTTTAAGAAACCCAGAAAAAGCACGGTGAAGCGCCAGACGACGCTGAATTTTACTGCTGAGGCCCTCCTGCAGCCGAGCAGGGAAGAGGGAGAGCTCCCGCTACCCGTCCGAAGGGAGCATCCCGGCGGGACGCGCCGCGGGCGCTGGGGCCGGGAAGAGAGGCGGGATCGTGCTGNCGGTCCTGCTGTGCCTGGCTCCAGGTAAGCCCTCGGGGTGCCCCGCGTTAGCCGGGTCCGGTCTGTCGGGGAGCCGCCGAGGCCCGGCAGCTCCGCGGGACCCCGAGGAGAGGGGGCGTGGGGATGCCCGGGTGCCGCGGAGGGCGCGGGTGCGGCTTTCCTGTGGGTTTGTTGGGGCTGCTTGAGCGGGTGAGGCAGTGCGAGTCCCAGGGTGGGACGGAACGCCCGTGGCTGCGGGCTTGCTGAGCCCTCCTGTCATGTCCTCTTGGCCTCCTGTCCGGCGGGCTGCTGCTGGCCCGTCGGAGAGGGCTGCCTGCCACGGCATAGTGTCCTGCCCGCTTGGCTCCAGCATCAGCTGTCGTTTCCGAGAGCGAAATGTCCCTGGAGCCAAACGCGGGAAACCTGTCATCAGGAGAGCCTGCTCGGAATGCAAGTGATTAAAGCACGGGGAAATGCTAGCGACATGGGCAATGTCCCGGTCTGGCCACGCTTTCTTGTTGCCCGTTGAAGCCGGCCGGG
>VXBC01007029.1:176441-238877 GCA_013399945.1 Ploceus nigricollis
CCCGGGCCCCGCCCCGGGCACAAGAGGGGCGGCACCGTTCGCCGGGGTCCCGCATCCCCGCCGGGCGGTGCGGGGCGTGCGGAGCGGCTCGGCTCGGCTCGGCTCGGCTCGGCTCGGCTCNTGGCCCGTCGGAGAGGGCTGCCTGCCACGGCATAGTGTCCTGCCCGCTTGGCTCCAGCATCAGCTGTCGTTTCCGAGAGCGAAATGTCCCTGGAGCCAAACGCGGGAAACCTGTCATCAGGAGAGCCTGCTCGGAATGCAAGTGATTAAAGCACGGGGAAATGCTAGCGACATGGGCAATGTCCCGGTCTGGCCACGCTTTCTTGTTGCCCGTTGAAGCCGGCCGGGCTGTCACGGTTGGGGCTGCGGCTCGGCCCGGTGGGGCGGGATTCCTGAAGGTGATGGCAACAGCTTGGGCGGAGTGAAAATCTTTCCCTGTGGTACTCCCAAATGTTGCACAAGCTGGGCTGGTGCCTCAGAGCAATCACTGGCACCCAGACCGCAGCCCTTACAAGCGCCAGTGGCTCCGGGTGGGTGCGATGCAAGCCACTGTGCCGATGGTCCGGCAGTAATACAGTTCTGCCTAATTTCTTAGGAGGAAAGAGATAAACTTAGAAAATCATGGCATAAAATAAATTAATGGGATCTCAGATTTGTGACAAACTGTAAAATAGTTTCTTTGCATAATTAATTTATCAGTAGTCTCAAAGTATATTCAATTTATTATAAGAAAAGTTGGTAATCCCCAAGGGAGTGAGATCATCAGATGAAGGTTCACTTCGTTTCAATGTCCCACATCCTCTTGTTAGACCTTGAAGTTGGCAATGCAAGAAAACAGGAACTCCACCCTGGCTGGCTGAATTGTAGTGCTCTGCAGCTAGCTCCTGACCATCTGCCTTTGCTTCCTGTTATGACAGAATTTTTGAACTTTTTGGGATGTGTGAAAAATCGTGATTTGCCCTTCGCAAATAAGTGATATGAAAGTGTCCACTTAAAACCTGATGAATATTCCTGTATATAATACTTTTCTGATTGAGTAGCATTTACTTGTTTATTTGGTTTATTAGAGAGGTTTCATACATGTTTTTGCAGGTTTATTTATTTCTCTGGATCAGCCAACCCTTAGCATCCAAAAAGATGTCCTCACAATAATGGCAAACAACACACTAAATATTACTTGCAGGTAAGGACAAGTCTGTTCAGCATGATTTTGATGATTGGTAATTTATGTAGTGAGCTTTCGTACAGAATCACACATGATGTGATCTCTCTCCTGTCAGGCCTCCTGTTTTCTCTCCACTCCCTTTGTGCCTTCTGCCTCGCTTTTCCCTGACAAGTTTTAGAAATTATGTGGGAGGGCTGCAGCAAGAGAGAGCTGGAGAGTGTAGGGTGGCTGGGGGAGGCTGTGTCCTTGTGGATCCTGCTGGTGAGCCATACTCTCAATGCTCTCTTTTGGTGCTTTGTCACTTAGATTCAGCAGAATGTAAATCTCAAGTAGCTTCCTTGTAGCTGTTAGCAGTACAAGTTAGCAGTGTGTGTGAATTTGTCTTACATGGTTTGATGCTCTCTCTATGTGATGGGGTGAAGCTCATCCCTCTCCATAGCCACAGAGACTGCTGCGGCTGGGGTTCATATCAGAAGTGTCTGCTGCTCTAACATTTGGTTTCCCAGCGGTCAGAGGCCACTGGAGTGGTCGTGGCCAAGCAAGCAGAGCAATGCTGAGAGGCGTATCTCCGTGACAGACTGCAGTGATGGCCCCTACTGCAAGACACTTACTCTGAGCAAAGTCATTGGCAATGACACAGGGGACTACAAGTGCCTTTACAGGGACAACCAGGCAGCTACGACCATTTATGTTTATGTTCAAGGTAAGTGCTTACACAGCTCTCAGGTGTCTCTTTCCCTAGTGACAAGAGAGAAAAGGAATATAGTGTCTCAAAACAGTTTTGATGCTAAAATTTATTAATCCTAGAATATTTGATCCTATGAAACATTTTTCTTGTTTTCATGGTGAGTAATTAAATTCAGGTATTCTAGTTGCCATCAACACAAAAACCTTTATACCTATAATTCTGAACTGACCTGTCATATGCAGTACGTGGTCTGCTGTTCTCCATCCAGAATTTAGCATACATATATATCTCTGCTGAGCTCTGAGCCTGTCCTCATGAATGCAGAGCTATAACTGACCTCAGCAGGAATTTCATATGGGAGAGGATTACAGAGGTTTTATATTTGTTAAAAATTAGAGATCCAATCCCGTGTACGATTTGTACTGATACCATTAAAATAACCCCAAAAACCACCCAAACCCCAAAACATAAACTTTCATACGTTTGCTGACTCTGATGGTAAAATCTATGTAGGCTATAAGAGCTCAGTTTTCAGCTGAGTGTGGCAGACACTGCAAAGCCTCCAGTTATACACTCAGCTTCAATAAGTGTATTCATTGAGGCATCTGCCTTTTTGCAGTGATGGCTTCACCCTCGTTTCCATATGCATCCTGTTTCCTCTTTATTGTTAACTTATAGTTACCATTTTGAGAAATGAGATGTAATTAAGTACATGACTTAGCTTGTTTTATAATATCATGGAGCTATTTTTTTGGTGTTTTGGTCTGACTTTGAAAAGGATGCTGCCATCAGGGGAGTCAGTGTAACATGTCACAACTTTTAACTGATATTTCCTGTAATACTTATGCAAGGAAAGTCACGCTAGGGTAAATCAGTTTTTTGTCGACAAAAGGACTGCTGTAGCAGGAAGCCATTCTCCAAAGTGCACTCTGCTGCTGATAACTGTTTTGAGAATAATGATATTCTAAATCTGGGGGGTATGTTTCTATAAAAACATGTACCTTCCCTATTTAGTCTCATTATTTCAGTGCTTTATGATATGGAAAATAATACAACTGACTTGTGAAAAAATAGACAGGGAAATAAGAAAACTGGAAAGGTTTTCTCCATAATCGTGTGATGAATAATACCCATTTATCAATTGAATACTATTCTAGATTACAGATCACCATTTGTGACTTCAGTCAGTGATCAGCTTCGCATTGTATACATCACTAAGAATAAAACTGTGGTAGTGCCGTGCCTTGGAACCGTATCAAATCTCAATGTATCTCTACATGCGGTAAGGAAAAAGCCTGTTATTTTTTCAAGAGTTAGTCGAAGTTGCTGTGGCATAAATATGTTGTTTGAAGTAAAAATACATTTCTTAAAAACTTCTTTCCATCATTGTGAGTTTTGTAGCCTGTGATTACAAGATGAGTGCTGTACCTGCACTCTCAAAGCATGTACTTATTCCCTGAGCTAGAATATTAAAATGGGGGCCCTGCAGTGGTGGAAAATGCTGGAGGTGACAACTCAGGGTTGTTTGATTTTTGAATTCTGACTATGTGTTTTATCAATATTCCAAACAGAAATACCCAGAAAAGATATTTGTTCCTGATGGTAAATCCATTTCATGGAATAATAAAAAAGGCTTCACTATACCCAGTCATTTAATCAAGTATGCAGGCATGGTCTTCTGCGAAGCTAAAATAGATGATGAAAGCTACCAATCTGTGATATACATAGTTGCAGTTGTAGGTAAGCCAAAGGTTTTTATTTCTCTATAACCAATGTTCTTTTGCTTTCTACAGCATACTGAACCAATTACATTTGGTTGGACACTAGGTTATTCAATACTGACAATGCAGCTAATGCAAAATGGATGTTGAGATTTATATCACTTTTCTTTTAAATGCAGTGTGTTGTGTTTTTTCTGGTTGATCATTGGGATAAGTGCTTCTATTTTTAGTGTTTTACATTGATGCCAGGGATTTTAATTTTTTTTTTCTGACAATGCAAACCTTTTTCCTAAAATCACTTATCCACATTCTTAGTCACAGTGGAAGGAAATGAGAGGCAAGCAACCATCAGCAGCAGATGAAAAGAAATTGCTCTGAGTGGATACCAAGGGAAGGGTGGATCTGAAGGTCTCACTGTGAGCTGGGTTGTCTTGTCTCCCCTAAAGACCTGTGTCTCAACTCTCACAGGGTTTTATGCTTTCCTGGTACATTTTGTCAGTTGTTCATCATACCCCAGAAATAATGTGATAATTCTGTGGAGGCTTAAGCCTGAACTGAAACTCAGCAGCTCTTTCTCTTTGAGATGAGAACATAGTGACCATTTCAAATATCCAAATGGCACCAAGGCAGTCTCTCCTGGCTTGTCAGGAAAGCATAGCCTTCCCTCTTTACTCTGTGCAGAAGGCTTTTACTTCTCCACCAAATTCACAAATCCTCACTCTGATTTGGAGGAATTTAAGAATACCTGTAGAATTTCTGCATTCAGAATATTCTGTTTTGAAATATTTTACTGCATGAATTAACCTTTGGATAATTTTGCTACTGCCCCACCATTTTTCTCTATAAAGTTCCTTCTTACTGCTGGGAATGGGTATATAATCTCCCTTAGTTTTAGGTCTCACAAGGATAAGAAGAAGGTGTCTAAGGCAGAGGAACTGTGTGAGTCACTGTCTCTTGCTTGCTCCCACCACTGGAGGGGCTCTGATCAAGGGGCTCACATCCTGCTGTGTCACTGTCTGACACAGTGGGTCTCAGCTGGGAAGTGCTCAGGGCAGGCACATCACTTCTTTCCTGGAGAGAAGTGTACCTTTGTACACCCATTATTGTGCTATACTGGGGCATCAAGGGGCTTTTTTGTAGCTGGGGTTTTGGTGGGAGTTTTGGTGAATTCACCTGGGAAATTTGGTGCTGAGTACTGTAAAGAAACCTCTTCTTAGCCCCATGTTTTGTGTGTGCTTTTGTCTTTCTCTAGGATACCGGATTTATGACCTGACAATGAACCCACACGACAAAGTAGAGCTGGCAGTGGGAGAAAAACTTGTTCTTAATTGCACTGTAAGGACAGAGCTAAATGTGGGAATCGATTTTAAATGGGACTACCCTTCCATCAAGGTAAAGTCATACTAACTTACAGGTGCTTTCATCACAAATCAATTTGATTTATTTAGGTATAATGTCACTTTCCCCTTTAAAACGTTGAGAAAGAAGATGATAATACACAACAATATTTCTGGTATATACGAGTGTGCAAAGGGTGACAGAAGGAATAACAATGACATTTCCAAACATCTCTGTCTTTTGTCTATTACAGGAAAAACGTGCCACTATTAGGGATGTAAAAACCACTGCAGGAGAAATAAAGAAGTTTGTGAGCACCCTTACCATAGACAGTGTGTCCTTAAGCGACAATGGTCGATATACTTGTGCAGCGTCCAGTGGTCGTATGAACATGAAAAACAGCAGTTGCTTTGTTATCCATGGTATGACATTTTCCACTTCAGTTTTGTTGGTTGTTTCAGATTTGGAATTAATTACTGGGATGCAGAAGGTATCTTGATGATGAGTCAAATGACAGAAATGAACCAAACTGCAGCTACAGCTACAGCTCTTGCAACTAGTATGGAATTATTTTTATACCACAGCCTTAGTTAATAATAAGATTTTAAAAGATGCTGTATGTTACTGAAAGCTGTAGAATCCCACCGGAGAGTGGGCAGTAAAATAAACTGATATAAGCCTCTGACCCTCTTCTGCATTGACCTCCTTAAGGTCCTGTAGACTCAATCTGTGTAGGTGGCTTTGTACAAGGGCTGCCTGTTCTCACTCTTGGTGAACTTAGGCTTGATCTTGGTGGCTCTGTGACACAAGAGTCTGGGTCAGCATGAATGAAGCTAAGAAAATAAAACTTTGAGCTTTTGCATTATGAATAGATGAATCAAATGGAGTTTTGGTGGTACGGAAATGATGCAAGGGAAACAGCTTTGGCTAAGTGAATAGATAAGTACGAGGCCACATCCTACAGTCTTTTCTCAACCCCTCCTTGGGCACAGCCCCAGCTCCACTAACTTACTTATAGAAAAAAATTACCAGCATGAGAATGGCTCGTTTTTAATCACAGAGTCAGGCAAAGAAGTTTATATTTTGAAGGAGAGTGATTTTCCTGAGATCTGATTTCAGGGGCTAGAATATTCATGGCACTTCTAAAATGAAACAAAAGACTTTCAAACTTATTGTGGGCATAGTGATTCAAGATATACTGAATTTTCTCCTGGGTTCTTTCTGTTCTGTTCTTCAGGAGTCAAAATGAGATCATGTGCTATACTGAGTATACCAGATACTAAGTCTAAACCATCCTAAATCTTAGTCAAAAGGCTACTTTAGTCAAAAGGCTAATCACTGTCTTCTGTCCGAATGCAAGTTTATGACTTATAACAAGTAATGTAAATAATTTCAAGGTACTCTGTGACTGCAGTGGTTGAAATACATACTTGAGTATTTAACTTTATCACACTGCAGTTTTGAATAATCTAATTTCCTGGAATAAGTATATAGAGAGAGTTTTATGATATGTGTATATATACATGTATACACAGGTCTGACAGTTGGCACACTATCCTGAGAGCTGAGTCTTGTCTCTGCTTTCCAGAACTCCTCAGTGAGGGAACATATCTGTTCCTCTGTGTGAAGGAAAGGACTAGGTTTTCATGGTGGCACCTCTCCAGAGCCCAGTTTGGAGCCAGCTGTGCTTTACCAATGACCCATAGTCCTGTCACTAACTTCTATTTGTCATCTTGTTAGGTGCTAACCCAAATGGAAACCACTTTTGCTTTGGTCCATGAGAAAAAACTATTTCGTTTACTTCCTTTTTTCCCCCAGAAAGTCCTTTTATTCACCTAGAGAAAATGGAGAATGATGTTGAGACAAGGCTAGGCGACACAGTCAAAATTCCTGTCAAGTTTAAAGGATATCCTCCACCAGAGGCTAAATGGTAAGAACTGGGATATAATGTGTTTGAAAAAATGAGCTATTCTTAGTTAAAGCAAATCATTAAATATTCAAAGCGCTCTTTATTTTCTTCAGGTATAAAAATGGAAAAGCCATCAATACAAATCACACAGTTAAACTTGGCTATGCATTAGTGATCACTGAAGCAACTGAAAAGGACACAGGGAATTACACGGTTGTCCTTACAAACCCCATTAACAAGATGCAGAAAAGACATACGTTTACCCTGCTGGTAAATGGTAAGTGGGGTAACATGTGGGGTAACTTTCTTTCATGTGTGGATTTGGTATATTACCATCCTTAGGCTTAATTCATCCCATACCTATGAAGATTTAAGTAGTGAAGAAGAACCTCAGCCCTGGGAGAGCAGAGGTGACCGATGTCTCCTGGCTCTAGGATGTGTCAGTCAAGAGGCTGCAGACTCTGGGTGTTGGTGTTGTGATGATACTTTGTGTGGGGTGGGGTTTTTTGTTTTGTTTTGGGTTTTTTTCTGTATATTATTCTTTGCCTCTGTGTCCTGCTCTTTTCCTGCCCTTCTTGCTGGCTATGCTGCTGGAGTCCTCCTCCACCCCGCTCCATCCCTGTCCCGCCTCACCCATCCTTCCTGCCCCACACAGGCTATCCCTCTTCTTCTGCCCTGCCCTCTACAACCCTTTTCCTCCTCCCCTACCTCCTCCTTTCTGCTCCCCAGGAAACAGCCTATGCTTTGAAGACAGCAGGTCTTGGAAAGGGCAGCAAGGGGATCAGGCCTGGTACAGTGGGATCAGGCCTGGGGAATAATGTTCATTTAATGGCTGGGAATGGTGGTGAGAGTCCAGGAACTGCATTTTAAACCATGGAGTATTGAAGGGGGATTTTGTAGGAGATCCTAAGTATCCTGATCCTCAAAGCGTTGGGCAGGTTCACTGCTTTCCCACATGTCCTTGGAGATGCTCTGTGTTGCACTCGTATTGGGGCGTGGTGTGAATTGGTCACTGTGGGTATAATGCATGCACACTGGAGCCTTCAGCAGGAGGTGTGACCTGCTGCTCTCTCCTACAGTGCCCCCCCAGATCGGTGAGAATGCGCTGATGGCCCCCGTGGACTCCTACAAGTACGGCTCGACACAAGCGCTCACCTGCACTGTCTACGCCGTGCCACCACCCACCACCGTGCTCTGGCACTGGCAGCTGGAGGAGGAGTGCACTTTCAGCCCCCAGTGAGTGCCAAGTCCTTGTTATCTTCTGCAGCTTATGTAGGTCTTGAGGGATATTTGTGTTGGTTGGGGTTTGTCCGATGCCTCCCTCACCCAGGCTCGTTACTGAGTGCAAACCCAATGGCCAATGAGGAAAAAGATTGTTGTACTTAATTTGCAGATTGCTGCATGCAGGCCCTGCCAAGGTCATTGTTGTTGGCAGAGGCGAAGGCCACCCGCAGAGAGGATCCAGCAGTGCTGGCATGTTGCTGTTGTGCTCCCTTGAAGGGCGTCTCAGCTTGCATGGGGTCTCAAATGCAGCTGTTCACATGCCCTTCCCTCAGATCCCCCTGTGGGCTGCAGGCCCAAAACTCCATCCCAAACAGAGGAAATTTGCTGTTTATGCTAATGATGCGTCCTTGTGGTGTTTTTTTCCCTTGTGCTCAAGTGCTGAGTGTGATGGGGCTCTTTATCTGTGTGAAAGTGTATCTCAGAGGAAGTGCACTGATTGATGTTGGGGAATGATAGAGAGAGTGCCTGACTGAGATTCACGCAGCTTCCCTTATCTAGACCTGCCATAAGCCCAGATTTCCTTTAACAAAAAAAAAGTCCAGAGTAAAAAAAAAAAAAGGCATTCTTCTTTCCTGTTGTTGTTTTTAAAATGATTCCACTAGTTTCTTCCTTTGGTGCCTGGTTGCTTCCTACACAATGGCTACTGTCCTCAAGAAATTCTTGTAGGGAGTTCAGCGATTTTTATGTCTCTCTGTCTTCCTTTGAACTAAATCAACTTGAATCATCCACTTATGAATGGAGGTTTGTTCCCAGAATAGCTGCTTTGCTCCAGCCATCCCAACTGAGCTGACACAGGCAGATCAATTAGGAAATTCACCTTTAGGCTTGGGGGTCCTTTACTTTAAAGAGCATGAAGGTCTCAGGAGGTTATAGGGTGAAATTTAATAGAAATATTTCCAGAAGCATATGCTTCCCTCATAGATGCAAACTGTAGCCAGTGATGCATCTGACTTATAAATATATGCATATTATAAGGAGAACCCCAAATTCCTCTCTTGTAGGGCAAATATTCCTCTTATCTAATGCATGTGTCTCTACTTACATTTCAGGAAAGTTCGCTCAGGAGCCAATCCATATGCATGCAAGAAATGGAAAGTGATCTCAGAGAGAAAGGGTGGGAATCAGGTTGAAATTAAGCACCGGGTCGTTACTATTGCTGGGAAAACAAAGGTGAGCACATTTTCTTTTCTCTTGGCTGGGGATGATTAACCCTGTTCAGCAGTCCACATGTTTGGAAATACATCACTAGTGGTGAGACTCTTTTCACCTGCTGTTAAATTCGGGGATCTACTCTCAGCTTGATGGGCATGCTCCTGCTGAAGCCAAGAGGTAGAGATACACACTTTCAGGTCCTTTGAACGCTGATCCAAAGTGAATCTCCACTGAGGAATATAACTGACTTAGATTTCAATAACTACCTTTTAGTGGTCTAAAGTTAGATGAGTTAATATTGCAAATGAACTGTAATAGAAATTGGAATGGACTGAAAAGGAGAAAAAATTGTGGGTGCAGCATTTTTTGACACGTATGCCTAAGTCCACCTTCTGCTTCTTCCCGTTTCCTTTTACCTGATTTTTACACACTTAGGGACAAAAATGTAAACTTCAGAAGGGGACTTTGCTTCTGCCATGCCATGGATTTTTGCTTTGGAGGCATTTTTGGTTGTGCAGATATCTGCAGAGCCCTTTGCTGAGCTGTTGAGGTGGTTGGGCATTACTTTAGCACTGATGTGGTATGAAATTGCTTGATTATTCTTTTGTAGACTGTGAGCACCCTCGTGATCCAAGCAGCAAATGTATCTGCTTTGTACAGATGTATGGCTACGAACAGGGCTGGGTCAAGTGAGAGAGTGATCTCCTTCCATGTGACCAGTAAGTGCCCCCTGCCAAGGACAGCCATGTTAAATTAATGTTATTTTGTTTGTTTGCTAACAAAAGGCATTTCTGTGGTGTTACCTGATTCCTGACCTTTATGAAGTCCTTCAATTCTTTTGGATTTTAGGTTTACTTAAGGCTTTCTTTAGGCAGCCTTTAAAGTTGCCACTAATTTCAGCCAGGTGATTGGCCAATGGCAGGCCAGTGAAAGTGATGGAAGATGGGCACTGTTGTCCCAAGAATGACTAATGTTGAGCTTTAGCAGTCACTTAAAAGAGCAACAGAGAAATTATGGTAGTGTCACAAAATGAGTAAAGATTTATTGTAAGAACTAAGGTTAAAATTTTCCAAACCAGTGGCAAAGAGCTTCTGTCTCCTTAACAATCAGTCCCCATACTCATGTGCCAAAATTTTATTTTAATCCAAATCTAAACATGAACTATAAGATAGGGCTGAGAATCATCTTAGGTTGCTGTAAGTTTCTACAGGAAAAGTGACTGAATTCGTTACACAGTCCTTCATTTGATCCATTGAAATGTATGGCTTTTAATGAGATTGTACTCCATAGATGATTGATTAGTTGACTGACTGATTTGATTGATCTTTTTCAGTCTTTGTTTCTTTTCCTTATTTTCAACCAGATAGGATGACAAAATCTGTATTTTCAAAATTACTTTTCCAAGTTAATGTTAGCCACAAAATGCACAATCAAATCGGAATTTATGTTACTTTTTTAACTTGCAGGGGGTCTTGAAATTAATGTCCAGCCTCAGAATCAACTGACAGAGAAGGATAACATGTCCTTGCGATGCACAGCAGACAAGTTCACCTTTGAGAAGCTATCATGGTACAAGCTCAGTGCTCACGCTTCGCAGACTCCCTTCGGAGGGCTGCCCATGCCCGTTTGCAAGAACCTCAATGCTCTCCAGAAGCTGAATGAGACAGTTTCAAATACCAATGGTGAAAACGTCACCTTAGAGCTCATCCTTCGTAACATCTCCCTCCAAGATGGAGGGGACTATGTTTGCATTGCTCAGGACAAAAAGGCTAAAACACAGCACTGCCTGGTGAAGCACCTCACTGTTCAAGGTATGGATCTCTTACTCTGAAGCAAAATGAGTGGTTGTGTATGAACACAATTGCAGTAGTGGCAGTTTTGGTATGTTCAGGCTTTGCATGTGTTTGGTTAACGGTGCGCTCAGTTTGTTAAATAGATTTAAACCAGTTGTTGTAACACACTCTTCTGGGGTTTGTCCAGGCAGCAGGCACTGTTTCATTAATACCAGTGAGGAAACACTGACTGAGCCACTGTACTGTGCAAGGAGATGTGTTTTGGCTTCTGCTGAAGTAATGTGTTTAGCTCAGTAACTTCTCAACTTCACTTTTCAGAACACATTTTTCTCTGTAGCTGTATATGCACGTGTGTACTCATAGCATTAATGCCATTGCTTTGTGTGACTGGCTCTTGAGTTTGGAGAAGTGCCTGTAGTTTAAGACTGCCATGAGTGACACTGGTATTCAGGCACAGGCAATGCAAGCTGATAATCAGTCAGCTTTTCACACAAATAGTGATGACTTTGCTTTGGGACCTAGATGTCTAGGTTGATTAGGCAGATTCAGAAAAATACTTACATATGTTCATGGCCTGTCCTGAATGGACATTTAATGGACCAAGTGTGTCAAACCTCTCATAAGGACTCTGGACACAGAAAAGGGAGGGAAGCAATTTCTCAACTACTACTCCCTCTTCTCCCAGCAGCCTGAGCAGTTACAAATTAAATCAGCTAAAGCCGGTTATATCAGTACTGTTGAAATTTTCTTGGCTATTATAATATTTTCATGTCATGTGGAAGTTGAACTATGATCTTCTTGTGGCTCTTGGTGTAATAAAAGGATTTGAGACTTTGTTACTGGGACATGAACTGCTACTACTGAAAAAAATTGATCTTTTTCTTAATAAACAGTAATTTTACTGTATTTTCAAACCAACAGAGCCCATGGCACCCACACTTGTTGGAAATCTGGAAAATCAAACAACAAATATTGGTGAAACTATAGAAGTGTCATGTGCAGTGAATGGCATTCCTCCTCCAAGCATCATGTGGTTTAAAAATAATGAGACACTTGTGGAAGATTCAGGTGAGGATTGCTCATTTAGTTATTAAAAGGCTTTCTTTTGTGGGACTGACTGCTGATTTTCACCATGAAAAGTTTCATTTTGAATTCTTAACAAAAAGTGGCATAAAAATAGCAAAACTAAGAATCATATTTCTTCCCAGGTATTGTTTTGAAAGATGGGAACAAAACACTAACCATCCGTCGAGTGAGGAAAGAGGATGGAGGGCTGTACACCTGCCTTGCATGCAATGTCCTCGGATGCAGCAAAGCAGTGGCTTTTTTTTCAGTGGAAGGTTGGTGTTAGCTTCTTTCCAGATTGTTCATAAAATCTTTAGAATAACTAGAAGGAAAATCAACTGGCTATCCTGATGGGAGATCTGAAAATATACTATTAAATTTGTGAAAAGTCCTGACTATTCCTATCAAGCTCAAATTGGGTACTGTCATAGCTGTCATACCCCAGCTGTTGAGGTTGATGCTTTTTTCTCCACTATGCTGCTTAGAGCTTTTCAACAAAAACTGGATCTATCTTACTTGTGGTTGCAAAGAAAACTCTGCCAATCTGTATTACATGCAAACCCATACAACAGAGCTACAAAAACATGCAGATACCCTGGGGCATCTCTGTTGTCTAGGTAACATAAAACATAAAAAACCCCATAAAACATAAAAAAACATAAATTATGTTTTTTAGCATAGTATGTTGTACCTTTTTAAATTATGTAATTGCCTTCACAGCATTTAAGAAAAACATAGTGAAGACTTTTTGCAGTCTATTGTGATTGCTATCCCATCTCAGTGAAACAGGTAGTGATTTTGAGTTAGGGGACTCCAGCCTTGGTCCATCACACTCTGAAAGCAGCGTTTGTGAGACTCATCTCTCACTTGTTCCAGTCCTGTTGTGGCACACCAAAATATAAGTTGCAATGACAAACAATAAATGGTAGCAAGAGGTTAGTCTGCAGTGTGGGTAGCTGAGACCACGATGGACTTTCCACTAAGAGTTGCAGCAAGAAGCCTCAAACTAAAAGCTCCTTGCTCTTGATATTAATTAATTAATTAATTCATTTGTACATTTGCATACTTTAGTCACTGAGCCCTTCACAAACCTCTGTCTTTAAAGGTCAGGGTGGTTGTCTGATCCATGCCATTAAGGTAATTAAAGCAATATCATGTTATTCTTATAGGTCCCTTTAGGATATTTAGATGTTGGGCAAAATGTTTAATTGGGGTGGAAATTATCTGCAGATGACATTGATGTAGATTTCAGCTGATGTGGTAAATATGGCCGGGGCACATCTGTAGAAATTTGAAATTTGTGTAGGACATACTGTTTCACTCCAAAAAATTTATAGTGCAGCTCATGGGGGTCATGCAATGGAGTGTGCTGCTGTGCAGGAAAATCTAAGTGGTGCAAGGGATGAAATACAGGAGCATGATGTGGCAAACAAGGACTGAAGAGGAGACCTGCATCTGTGCGCTAAAAGGTGTTCAAATGGTATCTGCTGGCCATTATTTTATGGGAAAAGGAACATTGTAAATAAGACCTTATTATCATGTGTTCTTGTAGAACCACATTTTTCATGCCCCAGCTGAATGATGTCAAGAGACAAGAGAGAGATTGTTCTCTAGGTCATTCTCACAGCTCTTTATTTTCTATATGATGAGGGTGTTTTTTTTGGTTTCTAAAGAAAGAGTAATTACCTTTTGGTATTCTAAAACAATTATTTTTTTCCAAAATGTGGATTTTACTTTTTTATATTTGCCAAAGGTCCAGACACTGTCCTTGGAATGAAGTTGATGCTGAGAAATGTGATGGTGTGTAAAACAGCATGAAACTGTAATATTCCAACATAAACCCCCAAGCTTTTTGTTTTGTTTTGCTTTCGTTTCCTTGCTCCATGTTGCACTTTTAAAACGAACCTTCAGAACAAGGACCTCCATTCTTTACTTTAATGAATGAACAAAACAAATATGCTTCCAACTATCACTCAAATATTCATTTATTTCTTCCCAGGCGCTGAAGAGAAAACAAATCTGGAGCTCATTATCCTCGTTGGCACTGCAGTGATTGCCATGTTCTTCTGGTTGCTTCTTGTAATCATCCTCCGGACCGTTAAGCGGGTAATGAAAAAATTCTCATACCATCCTATCAGCACTGGTCTTGCATGACAAATGAGAGCTGACTTGAGGCCTTTTGTGTTGCTTCTTTCCATTGTTCTTAAATCAACAGACACATTTTTTCTCTCCATGCCATAACATTCTTGCCTGGAACCGGGGGCGCAGAAATTTGTTTTTAATTGAACAGGCCCTTGCAAGAGAAAAATGTTTCATCTGGTTTTGTTTATTAAAAAAAAAAAAAAAGAGACAGAAAAAAAAAAGTGCAAGTAATTAACAATGATCATACTCATGATGACATGGTGTAGCAAAATGGTAGCCTGGCATTTCTGGGAACTAATGAAATACTCTAAAGTGAGAAAATGGCATTTTGCCTGCACATTGCCAGCAAAAAACTGTGCAACTGCAACTAATACCATTTTCCAGGCCAACGGAGGGGACATGAAGACTGGCTACTTGTCAATCATCATGGATCCTGATGAAGTCCCTATAGACGAGCACTGTGAGCGGCTCCCATATGATGCCAGCAAGTGGGAGTTTCCCAGAGACCGGCTGAAGCTAGGTGAGTTTTCATTGCATGAGCCATTTAGTGATACTGCAGCCAGCACTGTGCTGGGGGGTGTTTCATGTCCTGGCTCGCTGCAGGGCTGATCTGCTGCATGATCCTTGGGTGGGCTCTGTGTTTTCCCATTGGATATGATGCATGCTATCTACATTTTAAGTCCTCTTGTTAATTTCTGCTTCATGAACTCATTTTGGAGTAGCTTTTTTATTTTACAACTTTTTCCTGCTGTGTCAAGCAAATATGTTTGTGTTCTCACTTCAAGGTAAACCTCTTGGACGTGGAGCTTTTGGCCAGGTCATAGAAGCAGATGCATTTGGGATTGACAAAACTGCTACATGCAAAACAGTGGCGGTGAAAATGCTTAAAGGTAAAAATAATGACTAGAACTTCAACTTGAATATACAATATAGGGATATTTGTCAACACTATAACCATTGTACCCACTGTTGTAAAAGTTAAGCTTAATGGCTGTTATAATGAAGCAATGATTAGCAAAAGTCCATGCCTTTCCCTCATTGATAACTGGAGCAATGCAGCTGTACTTTCCTAGCCACTGCTTTATAATTCTACTTAGGTTCAGAACGTAAACTTGCTCCTGCAATCAATTTGCACGTGTCCTTTATGCATCCTTGTTGGAAGCTTTCTGCAAGTCTCAACACAATGGCTTAGGCACGCTCCAAACTGAGTTGTAGTTTGGAATAGCTTTCTCCTCACTTTAAATCATATTATACTGCCTCACACTTGCCACAGGAAAAATAGAATGTGTGGTTCCCAGACACATTGTTCCTAAAGAAGACATAATGGGGCTGCCAGCAGCTGGGGGCTGTATTCCACCCCGTGCTGTACTGGCCTAGCTGACACAGCCTACCAGCCAACAAGGCTCCTCACTTGATGGGCTGGTTAAATACCAGAAGAGAATGGGGAGGAGGGCAAAACCTTTCTGTCTGTGATGCTCCTGACCTGAGTTGCTTTACCTCTGCAGAAGGGGCAACCCATAGTGAGCACAGAGCACTTATGTCAGAGCTGAAGATACTCATTCATATTGGCCATCATCTCAATGTTGTCAATTTACTTGGAGCCTGCACAAAGCCAGGAGGTGAGTAACTTCTTAGTAGGTGAGAAGGTGCTAATGAAAACCCTACTTCTTCCATTTCTGCTGCATGGACAATTGAAATTCAAAATCAAGGGTTGGAAACACACACACACACAAATCTGATAAGAGAGAGCAGATCCAGAGGTGGAACAAAGGTAAAGTAAGGGTGAAATAAGGGCCATGCAGCTCCATCCCTTAGTTGTTCTATCACTTTGCTTTTCTGTACTTGAGATCCACATTTATAGTGGGCAGTCCATGTGTAACAGACTTCCACGCTGAGTCTAATACCAGATTTAACAAGTTACTCTTGTCACCAGCTACCCGGTGACTGCAAGTTGGGACTTCCCCTCTCTGTCTTTGGATGGGCTCTTGGTGTCTACGTGTGTGTGTGTAGGGGGGGAGATTGCAATTTGGAGTCCAGCTCTGGGTGGATGAATCTATTTCACTTTATAATCAGAGACAGATGTTTTGTTTAGCAAATTCAGTACTACAAACTAATTTGGAAGAAATTCAATGTAAAGTAACTCAGTAATAATTTTTCAGGGAAGCTGACTTGTTGGCTTACCGTAGGATGAAAATTTAATTTGTAAAGTTCCATGACAGAAGTCAGTAGTTGAAGGAAACATAATCCATAAATATTTATTTCCTTGTTTATTCCATAATAAAATAGAGATGGCCAGTATGTGGAACCTTGGATGAAAATTTATCACCATAGCACATGCCTATATGAAGTAAATTTGAATATGAAATACCATGTTTCGATTGTACATTAAGGCATCTATGTCTGAAACCAAGTTTCTTTTAAATTTTTAGTGCTTTAATCACATGTAGAAAATGCATGGATAATCAAATGTGTATTCTATTGCAGAGGTTAATTGCACTGAAGTTCTTTCAAATATTTATGTTGCATCCTTACAATGTCAATTAATTTGGCTGTTATTGGCACTTCAAATATAAGCACACCACGATACTTTTTGACAAATTAAATTAAGCCTGTGATTTTCAAAATTATGTGCTTTGTTTTCCTCCTTTAAACAGCAGAAAAATGAATAATTTTGCTGCTTTGATTAGATTTCTTTTTTACTGATACTTTTAAAAACCTTTGGCTGTTGAAATACTCTTTGAACTCTGTGTATTTCTAGCCAGAATTTATGCTGTGAGATAAGGTGGGATATAAAAGGTCTAATGAATTGCTTTATGTGTTGTACAGGGCCACTCATGGTGATTGTGGAATATTGCAAGTTTGGAAATCTGTCTGCTTACCTACGGAGCAAGAGGAGTGAATTTATCCCGTACAAGGTAAGGAGTCAAGGTTAACAGTGAGATGTTTGGTTTGGTGGGTTTTTTCCACACACAATGTTTCTTTTTCTAGTGCAGACTGAAGCAGCAATCCTTGGGGACACTGAATGTCTTAGTACTTCTCATGGGAATGAGAGATGGCAAAGACATCAGAGGTCATTTAGTCTTTCCCCTGGCCCCTGCAATGTAGCTGTTTTGTTATTGTTAGCTTAAAATGTGCAAAGGAACTGGGCTTCCACTATTTCCTTTGGCAGACTATTCTACACTTGGCTGTATCTTTCAGGAAGTTTTTTCTGATTATCAGCCTGAATTTTTTCCTTTCTTAGTTAAGCTCCAGACCACCTTAAATAACTGCACTCCTTGCTTGGTGTATATATCCATCAGATATCCATAGGTGTCTGGTGTCACAGGATTATCTGTTCTACTGTCCCCTTGGCTCATTGCTGAACAAGGCTATACATTTCTTCTGCTGTTAATAGTTTTATATAATTGATGTAGCTCATAAGTTTACATTCAGCTTTTCACCTCCTGAGTCCTTTGCAAAAAGGAGCTCCTTTTATAGCGCCCCTTCTACACCCTGATTTGAAAGAAGTGGGAAGATGGAGACTGGCATTTTCAAACTCATTTCTGGGCACCTCTGAGAGGATTCTTATTTATGGAGAGCATCCATCTGGAGGATCCATGCCCTCTGGGGGTCAGATTGCTGTATGAAGAACTTGGCTGTGTGTACGCAGCACTCAGGGTCATCCTGGGGACCCTACCTTTTTCCACCCACAGCCAAGAGGGAGGCCCCTGGGCTGTACTCTGCCATGTTGGTAGACTTGAGTCTTCCTGCTGCTGCTGCATTTAGTTCAGAGCTTCTTCCCACTGCTTGTTGGTTCTCCAGGGGGTTATTTTTCTTTATCCTGGGAGACATTGTTTACTATTTTGTATTGGCAAAGGCAACTCACTGCATCTTCTTGTGAGGTAAAAAGATAAACAAGTATCTGAGAGGCCTTGAAGTAAGAGACAGGGTTTCATGAGAGTGCTGACCCTTGCTTACACAAACAGTGGGAATGGGATTTGGCAGTGTTAAAAAACAGCCCTGCCAGGGAAAACATCACCAAGCTAAAGCAGGAGAGAACGGAAATGTTTTGGAGGATACCTGTGGGGCTGGATTCCTCCCTAGAGGCATGCAGTGGCTATGGGGAAGAGGGAAATAAGTGAGAGTTTGATGGCTGTTTGGGTTTTGGCCAAGGTAGAGGTTTATCAGAAGGGCCTTTGCAGCAGCAGCAGGTAAAGCCATAGCAGTACAGAGAGGCTGGAGTGTACGAGCGGGTTTGGCAGCATCCATCCACGTGTGTTTCACAAGTGGGGGGTGCCAGGGGCTCAGGACACCAGCTCCTCAGTGTGCATTTATTTGCCTGCATGTGGAGATGCTGCTGGGATTTGGCTGGGAGGTTGTGAAAGCAGGAGAAAGTTGTGCTGTGGAGTGGCAGAGGGTGCTCCAGCTGGTAAACCTGCATGGCCAGGGGTTGGGTTTTGCTGGTACTGTCAGTGCATCAGCCCGGTGCCCCAACCAGAGCTGGCTTGGAGCAGAGCAGCTGATCATGCCTTCACTGGGTTGCTCTCCCTGCCTTACCTGGTGACCTTGACACAGACCATAGGCAGCATCACTGCCTCTCCAGCAGAAGCTTCTGGCATGCTTTCAGCTTCTGATTTTTCTCACCCTCCCCTCATATTTCTAGACCAAATGTGCCAGATTTAGGCAGGGGAAGGAGAACTACGTTGGTGATGTCTCTTCTGACCTGAAGCAACGGTTGGACAGCATCACGAGCAGTCAGAGCTCAGCAAGCTCTGGCTTTGTGGAGGAGCGGTCCCTGAGTGATGTGGAAGAGGAGGATGGTAGGATACATCTTCTTCTGGTATTGGAGCATGTGTCATTGCATGTGTCATCATGGGGCTGATGAGGGACATTGGGGACTGTGTGATTTCTGAAGCTCCCTCAAAACCATGTGCGGGGTATTCTCTGGATGACCAAAGTTCCAGAGTATGGATTATCTAGATCAGCATCCCAAACCCCTCAGCCCAATCCCAGATAATGTCCTGTATGAAAAGGGTCTGCTTTTAGTGTGAAGCTTTTTGGAGATATGTCTATTTAATACCCCAATATTTTCAGGGAAAATTGCAGAGTACAAACTCCAAAGGCAGTGCAGAGAGGGATGCACCAGCATGCCAGCTGAATTTCCTTAATGTCTACCCAAAAGTTAAATACTGTGAAATGCTAATTGATTCACTGCTTATTAGAAGAGAGCTTGCTTTGCCTTCCCTCTGCCCAGGTGGTCTGTCAGGAACAGGAAGCCTGAATTATCCACTCATACAAAGCCTCCCCAGGATGCACATATCCTCTGCAGTGGTTTCGCTGATGCGTTTGCCGTGTTCTCCTTTGGCAGATGCAGCATGAAATGCTCAGTGCTGCCATTTCAGAGGCTGCTAATTTCACCTAGGGGTGAGATCAGACTAGTTGGGAGGAAAGCCATAGTTCTACTTCCTGTACCTCTACTGCTACTAAAAATCATTTAGTGCGAAGAATACATCACTTATGTGAACAGGGAGAATGATCTTGCCGTTTCAATCCAATCTAATAGGTAATGTCAGTCATGCACTTCATGCATTTCCACACTGTCTTGGTCCCTTTCCAGTACTTCTTGGTGTAAATGTTGACCCTCTGAGCTGGAATGTTACATGAAGTATGTAGACCTGAAGGAGCCCTTATGATGAAGGTTTTAGCCACCAGTGTTGTAGTTCTTGGTACATGTCTGCTTAAAATCAAAAGCTGAACGAAGTCACAGAGTTGTTTATTTCAGCATGAACTAAATGCCTAGGTATCTTTGGATATTTGCGTACATTGTTCCTCCAGGTTACCAGATGATGAGGTTAGCGTTCTTCTACATTAACTTAGCAGGGCTTTTTGCCAAATCAAAGTATTTCTCCCTATGGCATATTCTTTCCTCATAAATTCTAGGTGGAGCCTCCCTCTCCTTGGTTTCTAAATTCATCTGCTGAAACCAGAGAAAGCTTTACTGTCCTAGGAATTTGAGAACTGAATTTCGGTTGTTTTTCTTTTGGAATTGTTTTGCAAATCTTTCCTCTGGAAATAAGCAAGGAGGCCAGGGAAAACCTGTCATCTCAAAGTTTATTTTGCATAAGACTAGTTTGATGTAAAATGGGTTGTTAGTGATAATTATATAGCTAAAAAAAGTGCTTGATTTGCTCTTCCAGTCCAGCGTGGCATAAGGTTTGGATGGACCTTTACCTAACAAGCAGTTATTGGTGAAATCAGTGACAAAGGGCATGTTTGACTGTCATCTGATTCTTTACAGCTGGTCCTGAAGACCTTTGCAAGAACCCTTTGACCATGGAGGACCTCATCTGTTATAGCTTCCAGGTGGCAAGGGGAATGGAGTTCTTGGCTTCCCGCAAAGTAAGGAACTTCTCAGGAAGAGTGGCATGTTATTTATTTGACTGCAGGAAGTAATGCTGTAGGTCTATAGAAGGAAACAGCATGTTCATCTTTGGACTGGCAGCCACCCGCAACATCTTCTTTTTGCTCTAAGACATACCCAAATACTACAGAGTGAAACAGCCCATGCATTTATTGACACAAATGTTAGTGATCTGTATAAGGTTTATGGTCCACCAGTTCATAGAGGAATGGTTAAGTGGTTGGAGGAGAGGAACTGACTTGTAAGGACAATTAAAGGAATTAGGGACAAATCCCTGGTAAGAGGAGCTAAACAGGAGTAAAGGGTTTTGCTCTGAGGAGGTTGCTTGTACCAGTGTACCTTGTGCACTGGTATTGGAAGGGCAATGTGAGGAGAGACAATACTCAGCTATGAAACTTCATGGATAACTCCTTGGAGAATCTCTTGCCAAGGACGCCCTGGCAGTCAACAGCACCTCACCTTCTAGAAGTATTTTTCTGTGGTTTGAGCCTAAATATACAGAGCACATGTTTCAAAAGATGACAATTCCAGCAAGAGTGAGGAATTGCCTGCAGCTGTATAGAAAAAAAACACTTAGAAATGGGAAAAGAAAATAGAAGCAGGAAATACAACACTGCTCTAGAGCGCAGGCTAGGTGTTCAAGAGCAGACTTCAGAGTCTTTTTCTAAAGACATACTTTTGTCTGCCTCTCATATACATCCTGATTGATGTGCAAACGTAAAAATACCTGCTTCCAGAATCTGCAGTTTCAATCCATAGTAGAAGCAAATCTGAAGCCACTTTCAGAGCCCAATTTTTTTGCTTCTGGCTATTGAGGCTTGAGTTTTGGAGTGTTTGGGTTGTTAACTAAGCTGCTGTTCTGCATAGGTAGAGATGTGGACTTATTTCTCTGTGGTAAAGATAAGTTTGTGTTGGAATCAAGTCAGCACTTTAGTGTGGTGTTTTTCAGAGAAATAGTGGAGTACAGAGATTTGAGTGAACCTAAGTAAATCTAAAGGTAATCAGATCTGAACCTGTTTTGTGTTAGCTTCTTAAGATAATTAATTAGCTAACTTCAAAGGCCCTCTCTGCACAGTGGATAAACAGATGTATGTTTGGACTTGGGAACACAAGTCCCCCTGAGCCAAATCAGTTGTGACCATCAAAAAAGCACTTAAAATCAGCAACTGTTGATGCTGAGGTTTCTTTTTCTTAAAAGGTTTTAAGAATTATCTGGCCTTTGAGGGTAGGAGAGCACATATGTGAAAGAAATCAGCCCTGTGGACAGGGCTGTGACGACAGGCAGCACATGAAGTTGTTTACTTCTCTTTGCAGTGCATCCACAGGGACCTGGCTGCTCGTAATATCCTCTTGTCAGACAATAACGTGGTCAAAATCTGTGATTTTGGCTTGGCTCGAGACATCTACAAAGACCCAGATTACGTCAGGAAAGGAGATGTAAGTTTCAGATTATCTGTTTGATGGAGAATTAATATGAAATCAGTACTTCTTTTTTCTTTTTTTCCCTTAAAGAGATTTTTGGAAGCTCAGTGTTTTGCTAAACTGTGATACCATTTTGTTTATGAAAATGTTTTTAGGCCAGACTACCCCTAAAATGGATGGCACCAGAAACCATTTTTGATAGAGTATATACCATTCAGAGCGATGTATGGTCGTTTGGAGTTCTGCTGTGGGAAATATTTTCATTAGGTGAGTCACTTTAATTTTACTGAGCCATCTCTAAACAAAAGAATCTGAAGAAAAGAGTCAAAGTGTTCTTGGAACCTCTGGAGCATTTTCTTTTTACTTCTTGAAAAATTCTTGTATATTTTCTCCATCAAAATAAAATACTCAAATTTTCTTTAAAATGCAAATATAGGAACACGGGCTTGAAATGCTTCTTCATGCAATTTCAGTATGTGATGATGTGCCTCATTTACTCAGTCAGTTGCTGTTTCCATCATAAATATAAATTGTTTACATATCCAAATATACCAAATTTCTTATTAACAAAAACCATAGCAAGTTATTTGCTTGAAAATGAATCCCAAAATTTAAGAGTCTAATACATTAACATTACTGTTGCTTTCCTTTTAGGTGCATCACCATACCCTGGAGTGAAAATTGATGAGGAATTTTGCAGAAGACTGAAAGAAGGAACAAGAATGAGAGCACCAGACTATACAACACCAGAAATGTGAGAAGCTCTTCTTCCATCTCCCCACATTTACCCCACACTACTAGCAGGTGCAGGAGCAAGCAATAGGTGCTGTTTTCTTCACACCGGTATTTTAATTGGTTTTGTCATTCCAGGTACCAAACAATGTTGGATTGCTGGCATGGAGATCCTAAGCAGAGACCAACTTTTTCAGAGCTGGTAGAGCACCTGGGGAATTTACTGCAAGCCAACGTCCGTCAGGTACGTGAACTGTATTCTCTGGTTGCTAAAACCATTGGCTGAATCTGTCCTGTCCTGCCAGCCATCACAGCATTCCACAGTTGGGCACTGTCTGCTGGAGCTGTCAGGGAGCCTGGGCTTCTTCTACTGTTCCCATTACTGACCAGCAGTTGGGTCTCTGACTAGCAGAGAGTGACTTGTGGTGTAAAGATCCCAGAAGTTGTGTTGTGGTAACCAAAAGCCACTCTGCCCTGCCAGCAAAGCTTCCTGTGACACTGCTGCTGCCTTTGGTGAGCTGTTGGCACAGGCTCAGTTCCCTGCTCTGCTGCTGATTTCTCTGCACGCTGCAGACGCATTTCAGCAGGTAGCTCCTGTTGATCTTACTGTGCCAAAGATGTTTATCTTTGTGTATGTCAGGGTGTGGGCTGCAATGCTTTTGACGGCTATCCTGGAAAACAAGGATACAAGAACTGCATTGCCTGTGAGCAGATCCATGCAAATGAATGTATTAAGGCATGCCCTGTGTGCAGGCATTGCAGTAAGAGAGCCCACTGTGACCAGGTGGGGACATGAGCCTCCCTTCCAAGCTCTCCATCTTGTGGCCTCCTCTTCACTTACTATGGAAGTTTTCAAGGCCAGAGCCATAGACGCGAGCCCACTGAATGAAGGATTTGGCTGTGTGCTCCCTATTAGACAGACTCTCCCTTTCTAACCTCGCGGTGATAATGGGAATTACACTGCCCTTCTAAACTGTCAGGTTCATTTTCTTTGTGGCATTGGGATTCAAACATTAATGAGATCTACTTTTCAAAGACATCAATAAAAAGTCCAGTTTATACATTATGTTACAGTCTATAATATAAAAATCTATTTTTAAAAAAAATTAAAACTACTTGGAAGTGGTTTCCTTCTTTTAATGTAGCTGCTCCTGCAAAGGTGGTATACTGTTCATAGTTTAATAAAACACCCGCACTGTTGGGCTGATGCATTCTCCATGTACGTGCATGTATCTATTTATGTCTGTGTGTCTCTGTAGCCTATTTAATTTTTGTGTTTTTTTCACTGCATTCTACAGGATGGTAAAGACTACGTTGTCCTTCCTTTGTCAGTATCATTGAATATGGAAGAGGATTCGGGTCTCTCTCTCCCAACTTCACCTGCTTCCTGTAGGGAGGAAGAGGAAGTCTGTGATCCTAAATTCCATTATGACAACACAGCAGGAATTAGGTATTTTATATGGTGGACATCCTACTGGGGCCTCTGGGAAGGTTTTGTTCATGCTGGGGGAAGGGAAAATGAAAGGAAGAGACTTCAGCTGCCTGGTCCATATTTAACCTTTTCCATAGGGATAAGAAGGAATCTGTAAAGCTTTCATAGGCAAAAGCTAGTTTCTTACCTTCCCAATTAGTGATTTTCTTATTTCTTTTTATTGTTGCTACCCTTTCAAGACTTGGTATTCTCATTCAAAAACAAAAAAAAAAAAAAGCAAAACCTGTGAAAATATCTGTTTGTTTTTTAAGAACCAGAACATATAGATGGTTTTACTGGTCCAATTCAGTTGTGTTCACAGTGTTCTTCTGTTGCAGCTGCCAAGAACATTAATGATGATAGATCTATCATTAATAACCTCTCTGGCATTTCTCCTCCTAAAGTGAAACATTGGAAAACAGCTCATGAATTGATAGCCAAGAGGAACGTGACATAAATAGTGTTGTCGCTGGTTTTTGTCCACTGCTTCCTTCTGGTGGGCTTGTAGGGCATCCACAATGGTAGATGCTGTTGGGTATCATGGCAGAGGTGACTTTCCAGTACGGAGTTTGTACTAATGCACTTCAGGGGCTTATGCTGGACCCTTTGAGGACCTCTGGCATGGGATGTAAGAGGGAAAGGCATTTTCTCATCCAGTGCAGCCACTGAGATGCTGGGAGCCCTGGATTGTTCAGTGCAATCTCAGAAGAAGGAGGGTAGAAAGAGCAATGCGACCGCCGGGGTGGAGACGGATTCTGTTCACAGGTTTCATGTGGTTTCCATGAAGCAAAGCCCTCTGCCTCACTGCTTGTATCATAACCACCACAGATGGAGTTCCCAATGATTTGGGGTAGAGCAGGATAACATTTTTATGTGGTCCTAGAAAAGACTACATAGGCACAATGCATTTCACATTTCAGCTGAACTTATGGTCCTGCAGGTGAACTCTCAACCCCATGTTTTAGGAGTGGGGCAGTTCAAATTATACATGTTTAAAAGACAAAAAAGCATGATTTAGTGCTGAAAACATCACACTTATTTTCCAATTTTAATACTTCCTATATGGCTTTTCTTGGTCCCGGTTTCCTGTTATGAAGAGAAGTAAAAGTACTCTGTCGACATTTTAAGGAGACTGAATCTCTTTCTCTCGTCTTACATTGTGACAGGATTGTGAAAGCACTTGTGGCAACCATGCTAGGAGAGGCAAAGTGAGGAGGTTAAGTCATGATTAGGGAATTTATTCTTATGTTCTGGTAGCTGAAAATTATTTTGTAGGCATGGATCTTGCTATACAGGTAGTGGAAAAGGTTGATCTGTTCAGAGATGTCTTTTTCAATCTTCACAAAAGTACTAACTATGAAAAAATATAATCTCTAAATCAAAACTGGAGGAGGATAGCAAGCACAGGGAAAACATGGATAATATTAAAGAATGTTTAGATTATTGATATAAATTAAAATCAGCAGGACCTCCTAACATCTTCCACATTTGGCTTAGGAAATAGATGTGCGGTTTCTGAACCTTGAAAGATTGTCATTAAAAACAGTCAGGTGAGGTATAGAAGAGTTAGTGCAAAGTTTAAAGTTAATGCCTACTCACAGAAAGAAGAGAAAAAGTGTAATTCTGCAACCTGTTTAATTTGAATTCTAGGAACAATCCTGGAATAAATGTTCAGATAAATAATGGTAAATGCCTACAGGAAAACAAATTAACTACAAATGGCCAGCATGGAATTGTCAAGAACAAATCAAGTCAAAATAATCTAAGTTTTATTTTTAGGGAGAATAATTGACCTGGATGATAGCAGAAAAGATGCATTTTCATGCATCTACAACAACCCTCGTAGGCTGGCTCTTGTCTGGGCTGAGCAGAGGTGGGCCTCCCATACTTGGGAGGTCATTCAGATCAAGAAGCTGGGCTTCTCAGCCCTCACCACCCTGGAAAACTGGCCATGCAGTTCTATGCTTATGTGTATGTTTAATCCAGGCACACAGGGAGCTTCCAAACTTAGAAAGCAAATTGTGGAATGAACTTCTAGTTGTACAAGATCGGGTTGTCCAGGAGGGTGCATGGACTAGATTGTCCATTTGATGGTTTGGTCCTGGAAGTGTTGGATGGGAAATAGATTAGATACCACTGCAAAAGAGCAGAAGACATGGCCAGTGCAGAGAGCTTGAAAGAAATGGTTTTGTTAAGTTTAGGAAAAGAAAATGGAAAGGGAATATAGTAACCATTTTCAGTATATGAAAATTTTCCCCAAAGAGGGTGTCAAATAATTGTTCTGTGTCCCCAGCATTAGGACAAATTTTATTTGAGCAAATACTTGGGTTTAATATTTGAAAAACATTCTGAAGTGTGATTGAGTACCTGAGCAGGCTACTCAAGGAACTTGTAAAATCCCCATCAATTTAAATGTCTATTCGAGATAAGCAGGATTCAGCATATTAAATTTAAATTTAAATTCAGTCTATTAAATTTTAATGTCTATTGGAGATATGCAGGATTCAGCATAGATAGACTCAAAGCTGGAAAAAGGGGAGAATGGTGCTCTTAATTGTCTCCAGCTTTGCACTTCAAGTGGATGCAGGTTACTCTACTAACTCCATGAAGGCTTTTCCTTCATTAGCTGTTAAGAACATAAATTTGCCCCGTTTCACTGGGACACCATCCATTTAATTCCATTTTCACTTAGGCAGAAAGCTGAAGGTGCTGTTTTGTTTGCTGTATTAGTATCTCCATGAAAGTCAACTTTATTTTTTTGCCCAATATTTTTTATGGATGTCATCCTGAACCAGAGGGCTTCTTTTGGAGAAGAGCCTTCAAGAGAGATTTAGCACTCCCTGTCCTGATCCCCATGGCTTAAGGGCAGCAGTGTGCTGAGTCTGCTGTTGTTGTCCTAGGTCCAACCAGGGGTCTCAGAAGTGCAGTCCAAAGAAAGAGACACATGTCTGTGCTCCAGGCTTCTCTGTTTATTATAGTTCTAAGCAAAGCTTGCAGGAAGTTAAGCCCTCCAGTGTAAATGAGGAAAGAAGCTGTTTTCTCAAAGCCATTTCTTAGAATTTGCTCAGAGATCAATATTGTCAGGAGCAAAAGGTCAGAAATATGCCACTTTCTAGGCTGTTCATCCCTTTCAATAAATAGATATTTTGAAGTTTGCATAATATGTTTTGACAAAAGGATTAACTTCTCTGAAGAGAGATAAAAGGATTCTGATATCATTGTGCTGTTTGCAGCCAAGTTGTGGATAGTGGACACAAATTTTTTTTGCTTTGTTTTCTTTGCAGTCAGTACCGACAAGGTAGCAAGAGAAAAAGCCGCCCTGCGAGCGTGAAAACATTTGAAGATGTCCCATTGGTAACGACTGTAAAAGTTGTTCAGGAGGTGAGTTTGTCTATTTATACATACTTTCCTTCTGTTGATACTTTTTTTTTTGTGGTGGTTATAATCTTTTTCCATTTAATGCATTTCCGACCCCTTTGCAGGAAAACCAGACAGATAGTGGGATGGTTCTTGCATCTGAAGAGCTGAAGGCATTGGAACAGAGTGAAAAACAAGTGAAACTACCATTTAGGTAAGGCTTGGCCTGCACATAGGATTGAATATGACCTTTTACTGCAGTCTGTCAGCAGACTGATTGGTTTCTAAAATTGTTTGGAAGACAAAATCTTTTCATAAAGTGTTTTCAAAAACAGAAAGCAAGATTGTGCCAAATATGCCTGATCGTCTGCATTTGGTATTAGGAGAGGGGAGGTAATGCAGCTTTTGGAAGCCTCAGTCAGCACCGAGAAAGGACTTATATTTATCAGCTGCAATAGCATCAACCACTCCTCTAAGGTACTGAGCTGCTGCACACAATTGAGCACATGAGGACCTGTCTGAACTGATGAACAGCTCTTGGTTTTTTGCTTGCTTTTTCTTTTTTTTTTTTCCTAATAGCTGGCACTCAAGTTTTCAGGCTGTACCTGGGTGTATTTTCAGAGCATTGTACAGGGGTTTCATTGTGCAGTTCACAGGAAGCACACTGGCATTCATGGAGCTGAAACCTCATGTATGCTCTCTGAGAGCTTCTCAGGAATTATTTTTGTCCAGGACAACTTCAGTGCAGATGAAGATATACTGCAGTTACAATTGCACCATAGCTGAAGTAAAGCCTCTAATAGCTTTTTCTCCATTTCATCTGCGGTCGCAATCTAATTCCTTGTATTGTCATAAAATTAAACATCTTTTCCATATATTAGTGAAGTTAGGGCATATGAAAAGATCTTTCCTTATAATCAAATGCATGTTTAAAAAGGCTTGAAGCCAGGTTTAAGCACAGCCTTTTGCTTTGGTTGTTGCTGTGATGGAAAGCAGCTGCCATCCGGAGTCACCCACCTGCCCTCCAGAAGACAGTCTCCACAGCTCCCTCAGCCCTGTTTCTGATTGTTTTTTGCAGCACACTGGTGCCCAGCAAGAGTAACGAATCTGTCATGTCTGAAGCCTCCAACCAGACGAGTGGGTACCAGTCAGGATACCACTCGGATGACATGGACACCACTGTCTACTCCAGCGAGGAAACTGAACTCTTGTGTGCCCAGGAGGCTTCGCCCCCGCTCTGCCGCGCTCATGGGCTCCCCTACGAGAGCCCTGCGCCGCTCTAGGTTGAAGCTGGCAGCTCCAGCTCCCCCTGGGATGTGCCTTCATTGCCTGGGCTGGTGGTGTTCAGGTTTGATGTATTGAAAGATGGCATCCATGGGACTAAGAAAAGACATTTATTTTTCCTGAAGATGATGCAGAAACATCTGGCAGCAAAACTGTGCCGTGCCAGGCTGGGGCTGTTTCCTCAAAAGACGCTGGTGGCTGAGGGTGCAGAGCCCCGGCCATGGTGTGTGGGCTGTGCCAACCCCATGGCAGAGGCTGAGCCTGGTGATGTCGAGCATCTGCCTGATGCAGGCAGCATCACGGCATTTGACTTAACTGTTTCTACTTGTACGAAATAATGGCACATCCCTGCTTTTGTGGGGTTTTTTTTGTTTGTTTTTCCCCTTGTGGCTGGACTCCAGGAAGGAAACAGCACGGCACTGGCTTCTTGTTTCTCAGAGTTATTCCTTGCTTGTACCTTCACAAACAAAAAAAGGAACCTCCAGCTCAAGGCTCTGGCACTCTGACGGCCTGAGACTAAACATAGGCTGGGCTAAATATAGGTGGGGGTGATGGTCTCTGTCCTTGGCAGAGGAAAAAGGCTGCTGTACAAGTCCTCATGAGTTGCATTTTCTCAGTGAAGTTGGTTAGCAGGGAGAAGGCAGAGCACTGAGCCAAGTGATGGGACTCAAATAGCAGGGCCGTCCCTGACCTCTGAGGATGGCTCTGCTCCCCATTCATCCCCAGCACCCACCCTCATGCCAGATGCCTACCTGCCTCTGAGCTGCCTGAAACTGCTGCAGAAAATATTCCCCTCCCACCAGATCACCACTTGGGCAGCCTCTGCAACAGGTAGAAAAGGCAACATCATTTACCCTAGGACCACAGGAAGCACTGTGGTTCTGGTGGGGCATCCTGAGGGCACCCTACCTTCTCATCTCATTCCCCCTCCCTCAGATTTAGGTCTGACTCTTTCACTTTGAAAACTCAAAGTCTGTTTGCAGTGGCAGAGATCTCAGTTTATGTAGCCTTGCGAATCCGTGACTGGTTTCATGGCAGCTCCGATCTTCTCCAAGTGATGAAATTGTGCCTAATAGTTGGACAACTTCTTACCTGTGCTTTTGTAGTCTCAGAACTCTATTGATAGACACAATGAGGACTACAAGATTTTAAAATGTAAAGCTATTTCTACTGAGTTCTTTTTGTATTTTTATAAGTATTGTTTTGTTTGTACTTGCTATAATGTCAAATGCTGGGAACAATGAATATAAGGCATATACAGTATTTATAGCCTCTTTATGTAGAAATAAATGTAATATATTAAAATATAAATATATATTATATAACAGATATTTTACTATTCACATTTTGTATTGGTGTTCTGTAACATTGCAAAGGCCACAAAAATTTTTAATAGCTAAAACTTTTCACTTTATTAAAAGGGACTGGAAATTTAGAGCTGGGGGCTACAAGTAGGTTTGTTTTCTTTTGTTATGTCTGTTGACAGGGAAGATTCTAAAGTACTACTTGTTTCAAGTCTACAAATGTGTAGTAGGCATGTGTAGTAAAGAAACTTCAGTGATTTTAGCAGTTGGCCATAAATACCTTTAGAGAAACGGCCAGAGGAAGAGACTGCCTGTACGAGCTGAATCTCCTCTGAAAGAGTTTATTATGTTCCTTTGGGGATGGTTGATCTAATTGTATTGTGGCTTTTGCCTGGGGAGTGGCATTTTCCCTTAAAGCCTTTTTCATCTTTTCCCACTTTTGTTTCTCCTAGCTCACTTCTCACAGACTAAATGTTGTCCCTGCTCTTGTGCATTGAAGTCTTCCTTTATTTTAAATCTATACTTAAAGCTCCTACCTTTTCACTCTGTTGTCTAATTTTTGACTTTCTCTTCTGTGCTGTGTAGGCCTTTGTTCTGAAGGCAACGCTGTCCACTGCTAGGGACATAACAGCTTATGCTAAAAAACAGTGCAAGGGAAGTTAAGCCACAAACTGCAGACTTTAATTCAGCTTCTCTTTATTGCAGTTTGAAATGAGACAGGCTACTGTGTAGTGGGAACATTTGTCTAGGAAGTGAAAGATCTCGCTGCTACATTCTTCTCAGGCTGAACATGGGACTAATGCTTTCTACACATTACGTGCATTACCCAAATAAAAGGCTATGAGATGTCAAGCTGTAAATGTTTCTCCATTGCTTCCCCATAAATGTAAAGCATTTTATAGCCAGGAAAGCAGGAGCAGGGAGGTCAGATAGAAAAAAAGGAAGAGGCTTCCTAGATCATGAGTAAGATCTTCTAGGAAGGATTTCATGTATATATTTGACATTTGCCTTGCTTCCCAGGCAAGAGTCTAGCCAGCAGAGTATGCTCAACAGACAATGACAATGCTACATCCTTTAACACCCCCCTATGCAATATTTTTCAATGTCTTTAATGAAAGTGCTCTTCTATGTATTATTACACGATGGACATAGAATACTGACACTGGCAGGACCTTGATGAGCCATATGTTGGAGAGTCCTGAGACTGAGGTGGAGATGGAGATATGTCATTGATATCCATCTGCCCTAGACCTGCATTCCTCAAGGTTTGGGATGTTCAATTTAGTCATCTCATTTTGTAGTTTTTTTCCTTCTCCAGGGTGATGTAACATATGATATGTGCCACATACACACAGTCAGATGCTTCCCTGTGTGTCCACAGTACCTCTGAAATAGCCTCCCACCACAATGCAGACTAATGAAGTTTCAAGACATAGCCATGTCAGTTACTAAGTTCACACCTACAATCCTTGTCAGCCAATTAAACTCTCTTCTGGGTCCAAATAGTTTTAAATATGCCTGGAAAATGTGGCAACTAGCACACACCTGCTTTAGGAAAGGAAATTATTTCCTTAAAAAAAAATCAACCCAAACCATATATTCACTGTCAGAAGCAAGCAAAGGTTCTATAATTGTGTTCATATCTTTGGCATCCAGTAGCGCAATTCTTTTCTTAAACCGTGGCCATTACATCCTTCAAAACACCTGGACTTTTTGTTGTATTTTGAATACAGCACATTCAGCTAAACCCTAGTCTTTCCACATCTGTCTTTGAGATGCTTTAAATTCCAAAAAGGATATTTTCAATGAAACAACAGATATATAATGCACAGATTTGCAAATGCCTTGCAAACCAGTCCCAGCTTTATCTCTATCCTGCAGCCATGCAGCAAAGCGTCAGCATTTGGATCAGCATCCTTATCCATGAAATTCAGCCTGGATCTCAGCCCAGTGAGCTACAGTAAATAGAAGGGACACTTACAAAATTATGTATCCAAACATATCACTGTGAGCAGCTGGGTTGGAGTGAGGAGAAGCAGTGACGGGATTGACTTGTCTTGTTCAGAGGAACTGCCAGAATGAACAGTAATTGCTGGTGGGTTAGGATGGGGGGAATCAAGCACAGCCATGCCAGAAATAGGCAGTTTCACAGCTTGGAGATAGCTCATGTCAGCTCTTATCAATGTAAACGTAGCTTACCTGAAGAATGCAGGGGTGTTCAAGAATAGGAATGCCCTTCTCCCTGCAAGAGATACTGTAAAATGTATCTCATCGTTTGCATGGAAATGTCTTGGCAAATCCGGTCCTTGCCTAAGCTTTTCTTATTAATGTGTCTCCAATTGCAAACAAGTGCATTTCACATGAGAAAAAAAGTGTTAGGATGATACTCCATGTCTTCTGAGGTGGTCATCCTGAAAGACCATGCCTGGATACTTTTGGGACAGAGTGCTTATTAATTCTAAAAGCAATGTGTGACTAAAATCACTACAATCAGACCTGCTGACATTGGGGACAAAAATTTCCTCTTCATGGCATCTCTTTTAATGGTTCCAGGGCTGGAAAACATAACTGGGTAGCATGGATAGCCGCCAGATATAAAGCTGGAATTTGCTATTTTTATGCAAAACATTCCCAAACCATGAATCATCTGAGGTTTCCCCTCGTCACTGACACTTGAGTACACACCCTGTGTTACCTCGCGGTATGGGACCTCACAGAGCAACAGCAAGGGCAAGGAAAACAAAGTTAACGTTTGTTCTTTCTAATTGACAAGTTTATTAGGGACAGAAGTTAACCAACAAAGACCTTTTCTTTGGACTTCAGCCCTGTATTTTTATTCTGCCTGGCTGAGTGTTGCATTCTGTGTTGTAATATATGTCCTCAGCTCCTCAACCCCTGACATTCAGGCTGATTAAGTCCCAGAAGGTCATTGGGAAACATAGCAGGAGCTTGTAACATATGGTGCTGATAAACATCTCGGCATCAGAGATAAGGAGCTGCTCAGTGTAATCTTAGGAAGCTCAGGTTTTATTGCCATAAAACTGTACAATGTAAAGCCTAATCCCTACACAGGTTTAATTAGCTGTTAAACGTATCAGATTCATGATGAAGGGTGTTCTGGTTACCTAGACATTGTTCACTGGCTGCCACCAGTTGGTTCAAATGTGAAGTATCTCTGCCCTGCAGCTTGTTAGGATGACATGTTATGGTGAATGATGACTGCTCTGTAAGTTTTGGGGCGGAGTGAAGGAGGAAATGAATTCAATTTCCAGACCCAGCTGTAATGTCAGACACAGCCTCTGGTGCCATGTAAAATGGCAGTGCTATGTGGTTTCCTAAGTCCTGGTCAAAAAAAAGACTTCCTCAAAAGGTGGAACGTATGAAATGAAGTTCAGTTATCTTTTCTAAGGAGAGCTGAATCTGTTCACCATCCTCCAAAGCTGTTGCCCTGGGCTCCATGCTGCTCTGTCTTCCAGTATAGTCATGCTAAGTGGCATGATTAGCAATGGTTTCACAAAGACAGTTTAGTTTTATTTCTCTTGGTCTGTTTTCACACTACAGTCAGATGCATGATTGCCACTCATTGTCAATAGACATAAGGTCGTTTTCAACCTGCCCAGCTAAGCAGAGCAGTACCAGTGAGAGTTTGGCATTGCCGATTGTAGGGATGGCCCCATGATAGTGGGGCACAGCAAAGTCTGTGCTGCTGGCACCAAGCTCACTAGCAGGATGTCAGCCACACCCACTCTGTATGTGCTGAAGTCACACCTTCAGCTGCAGCATCTCCCCACTTGGGAATAACCAGAGGAATGCAAGTCATGTCTGATTGCTGGAGTTTCTTGCACTTCTTGGTGTATTCCACTCCCCTGTTGTGTCATGTACTGCAGCAGCAAAGGTTATCTGTCATGTTTCACCTCTATCAGACTTGTTTGAGGCTGAAGATGGCAGGTTATTTTCCACCACTTATTCCCAGTGTACTGGACCCTGGTTAACTCTGCAGCTGATGGGGGCCAGCAGGCAGCAGTGGCCTTGGTTTTGGGACTGACACTCTACCTGGGCTTAGCAGTGCTGCATTGCATGGAGCAGGCGAGAGGAGCCAACGACTGAAAGGAAGTTTTAATAATTGTGTATATCCTTTTCAAATATGCATAGGTCCTGGAGAGTTGTGCTTCAGCACCAGGAACCGAAGAAGAACAAAGGGGTTTTGCTTGTTAGAGACCTTCAGGTTGCACTGTTGGGTTGGAAGACCAGCACTGTTTTCTGCTAGTTATGTAGAGGTTGCTTTATAGTGCATATTTCATGCAGAAATATGCCCCTTTATTCCTAGGAAGAATAATTCCTGAATTTTCCAGGTTTTCACTTGTAGACTTGCTCCATTTGTTTCTCTGTTCACCATGTTCAGGCTATCGTTTAAGAGCTGATCAGTTGGGCAAGACATCTGGACCAGCAGTGGACCCTTATGTTTAATATCCTTTGATGGATTTTCCACTTTTTGAATTCGTGTGTAACCCTTAACATCTACAACATCCTGCAGCAAGAGCTGTTTGCATGCAGATTTTCACTTGATGGCCCAAGCTATTTTCCAGCACATTGATCAAGTTTTCCCTACTCACTTTCATCGTGTTATTCAGGATTTTATGGACAGCTATCCCCCAGTCTTTCCCTTTGAAGTCAGAGTATTCCTGTAAAATCTGTTTGCATCTCCCCAAACCTGTAAATAGGGCCCCTTGGTGAGAAGGTGACATCTGTCTGGCATGATTCCCAAGCAGGTCTCCACAAGATACCCGGCTTCCGTCGGGAGGAAGGAGGGTGTGGGACAGTCAGCAGAGGACCGTGTTTTGTCAGGCCACTCGCGTGACGGATGGACCGCAGCATTGGCGAGCATCAGTCAATGTCAAGACCCGACTTTGCCGGCATCTTCTCAGCGCTGCTATTTTTGGCTGGTGAAAGGTTTCCAGGGGCTGGGCTGGACTTGTCTCCCGTGTGCAGCATTGCCCTGTTCCCAGGCTGTTTGTGCTGGCTCCTGGCTGGCTGTGGGGAGGGATAAGAGGCAGAAGGCAGGGGCTGGATAACTGAAACGCAGCACAAACAGCAGCACCATTTACCACCATGAATCAGCCAAAGAGAGGGAAAGCCAGGCCTATCTTATCAGTTACTTACTGAGTTAAGACTCAGGGGTATAAAAGCTCTCTTTAAACTCTGGGTAATACCCATAAATGGAGCTCTTAGGAGATAACTTCACCAGCAGAACTTTTTTGGTGCACTTATGTGTAGTTTTGTATTACAATCACAAAGACATCTTTATATTGCCTGATAAACTTCTTAAATTGGCAACAACTATTTAACATTTCAGTATAGTTAAGTACTAAAGCAGCAGGGAGTATGCAGCTAAAGCAATACAATTATTAATGTATGTTTGCTAATGCTATCAGAACAATGGCTTTAGTCATTTCAAGCCTGCTCCCAGGCTAATGTTGATAATTTTTCAGGAGGATTATTGAGTTTTATTAGCAATTTGCTTCTCAGTATAATTATATAGCTATTAGAGAAATCAATATTGTATCATGTAGAGTCCCTTAATAGCTATAGTTTGTAGAGTCTGTTATGGCGCCAGCTTTGAAATCAAATAAGGATGAATCTTTATAATTCTGCTGAAACTGGGCTTCGCATGATGAAATAGATATCTTAGACTTTGAAGAAATGGTTGCAAAATCTGTCCACAGTCTTAAATCTTTGCATTCAATTAACAGTTTTTCAAGTGGACAAATAGAATTTATGATGTAGAAAAACATTGCTGTATGTTTAAAAAATTTTCCCCCTTCTGACTCCTAAAGATAATTAAAATTCCTGACCACTACATAGCTTTCAAGCAAATCAATATATTCATCTAAATATGTATATTCAAATCCCCATGCCATAAACATATATGTCAATTACTCCAAAAATTCACTAGCCTAATGAAGAATGCTTTGCCACAGAAGTGTCTGTGATAGATTTCTCCTCTGAATTGATGAAGTGCTTTTTATTTTTCATTATATGATGATTTTTCTTTTTAAAGAGCATATTCCTAGTTTTGGGCATATTAGAGTTCATCAGAACTTAAATATCATGGTAAAAAAATGCAAGGTACATCTCAGGCAGCTCGTGTTTTACAAGCTATACTTGCAGTATATATACTTTCAGTACAGCTCAACCCAGCATTTCTCTGACACTCTGACACTTTAAGTGTCAGAGCTGGGCAGTTTCTTCGCCAGAAGAAACTCCTTAACTTTGGCTTAGGACTCTTGGACTTAACCCTTACCCCATGTTCTATGGAGGTTTTTGTGCCAGCAAAGGATAGAGCTAACTGAAAAACAAATTGGGGTGGGGTTATTTGGTTAGTTGATTGGTTTTCTCAGGTTATTTGGAACTCAGCTCCCAGGACATGCTTTACTGAGCATCACAGCTATAAAAAGGGACATGGGAGCTGCAGGAGGGAAAGCTGTGGATGCTGGCAGTGGTGGAGAGGCATAGCTTCAGTCCTTCCTCCAGCTAACACTGCTTGTGAAACTAAAACCACTGCAACCTTTTTCAGATGTAGCACAATGTGTCTATGTGGCTGTGAGCTGCAAATGGGGAGAGTCACCCACTGCTTCCACCTGGGGCATTTTCTGAGATGGTAAGAAAGACATTTTCCTCTGTCCACTCTGCTCTTGTGTTTTCTTCAGTAGCTGAAGGAACTTCAAGTAAACCTGAAGATATTCTTCCAGATGTGTAAAAGTCTTCATCAAAAGAGTTCTCTGTATTACTTTTACTTGTGTTACAGAGAATAAGAAAACATAGAGAATAAGAAAATATAGAGAATAGATAATACTTTGCTCATGCCTCACATAGGTTGTGTCTTACAGAAGTAGAGTTGTAGGGAAAAACTGTTTTTCTGTCTCTTCCAGCATAAGAACTAGTGAGCATCAGCTGCAAATACATTAATATAGCTTTCATCTGTGCTCAGTACACTTGTGAAATTCTTTTCCACAGGTTGTAAAAATGTACATCAGTTGAGCAAACTGTTAAGCAAATTAATGGAAGAAGAAATCACTCAGAGGCACTAAATATATAAAACACATCACAAGTTCAGGAAATCTCTGAGCTGCAAATAATGGGAAACTGAGGGTGTTTGGGAGAAATTTTCTATGTGCTTATCCTGCTGATTTATTGTTACTTCGGCTTCTACTATCGACCGCAATAGTTCCTAGAAGGGTGCTTTGGGTACTGCGATATGACCCCCTGGAGCTTTTATAAGTGAACTTGTAAGCTCTTATTGTTAACTAAAACATTGTCTTGAGACTAATTCTCTGCAAGAGTTACAGTTTTTAGGCTGCATGTAAAAGATGATAAATGTGTGTTTTCCAGCACACGCTTAAAGTGCTCGGCAAAGAGCACCGTATACATTCGTAAAACAAATTCTGCTAAAATTGCTCTAAGTGCTTCCAAGCCCTTGGAAAATGAGTGTGTCCCCAAAGAGAGGGTGAAAGACAGTGGACCAGACACTGTCACAGACACCTCACATGGGTGGCTTCAGCCTGCAGTTTGATTTCAGCGATGCTTGATTGCCACCAAATACTAGCTGCACAGCTTGTATCTTTCTCAGCAGCTTGTTGAAGAGTCATGTAACCTCTGGGTGAGAGACTTTAGGCCCTGATTTTCAGCCTTTTTGCTGCAAATAAACACTGCATTCCTGACATTTCAAGCACACAGGCAGAATATCCTCAGCTCCATCAGGCTGCTGACATGTTGTGCAGAGGAAATCTATTACAGCCTCAGGAACTGATGGGTTTCCTACTCATTCTGAACAGATTGACTGGTGCTAAATATATATATCCTGTATTTCCACACAACCTTGGTGAAGAAGTCAACCTGTTTACCATTTTTTTAAGATGGAAAAAAACCAAAAGGTGAATGTAAATTGGTAATTCATAAAGGAAAAACTAAATCACATTTTTCTTATCACTCCATGCTTCTAGCTCAAAGTTCACTGAACACAACATGAGACCATGCTCAGCAGTGCACAGAGAGGGAAAGCTCGTTGACACCATTGGGATACCTGTGTAGTTAGTAATTTTACAAGGAAAAATTTCCTTGAGGCTAAAGGATGGAAATTCTAAACAACTGCTGAAAGTCCATGACATGTAAAGGCTGTTTACTTTGGTGTCTTTGGATGTTGCCCTGTGGCATCAACCTTTAAGAGACAGTCAATATTCTGGCCTTGGGAAAATCCCCAGTGAAAAAACATAGGTAGATACACTGGGCTCAGTCCTACAGCTGATGGGACTTGTGCATCCACAGCCTCTCTGCAAACAAATGAATAACTGCCCTGAATATGAGCCTGAGCAGAAACAACCTCTGTCAGATTTGCAGCTTGGTATTTAGTGCAGACAAGCACCAAATATCTGGCAGTGCTGCTACAGCTCTGTCAGCCCATGCACAGCAGGTATGTGAGAGCTCTGGATCCAGGGGCTGTACAAACCATGTCATGAAGTACAGGTAAGATGCTTTCACAAGACTCTAACACAGCAGTTAACCTGTCTGTCTTCTTCCAAGCCTTTCCCACAAGGCTGAAGAAGGGGAGAAAGGGAAGTGAAGAAACAGAACAGACAGCCTGATAAAGCTGCCCTCTGGGAAACCCATCTCCCTGTTTCAGCTGACACCTCACTACTATCTGCGTCCTTTTCCAGCAAGTCACTGGCTCACTTTAAGTCTTCTCCCATGTGAGAGGTATAGTATGAGCTTGTAAACAAGTTTCTTCTGCAAATATCACTGTAAATCTGATGTGGGGCCACAGGAAATTTCAGACACAACTTACTTTACTCTCCCTTAAAAATACTCTACCTTAAAATTAGACCATAGGTGTTAACTATTCAAGTAGGTTTTTTCTTCCTTAATTCCCTTGTTTCACATACACTCTAACACTTTAACATTTCAGCCATCCTCCCAGCTATCTTTAAAGCAAGACTCCAGAAACCTGGTATAGCTTTCTTTAGTTATTGCTGGGAATAGATGGAGATGCAAGCAAGGCTGTGATTGGCATTGTCAAAGCAGGAATTAATCAGCCCCTGGGAACAAACATTTGCTGCTCTGCTTGGAAAGCAGCAGGGAAAACTCAAGTTACATCTGATTTTCTCTCAACTCAGCTCTTTGCAGACAAGGACATGTTAAAATAAAACTCATTAGAAGAAGAATATGTTAATATTACCTGAGACTGAAATAAAAGGGGAAAGCAGAGAGGTCTGCCCTCTAAGCCTAGAATCAGTGAAGCAGAACTAGCTGTGCCTCCTGCTCTTGCCATCAGATTTTGTAATGCCTGTTAAGTCACAAACTCCACCTGAAGTCTTTTCCCAGCATTAGACTATATATAAAATAATAAAATGGAAAATGAATAGATTCAAGTAGTTAGTTGACTAAAAGGTTACTGCAGGGGGCAGGAAGGGAGGACAGGCAGACAGCGTGATCATATTAGACTGATTTCCTGCCCAGGGTCTGCAAGAACCATCAGAGCGATGCTATGCAAAAAGTTAAATGCCATACATATTATACCACAACGACCGAATACATTTTCTAGAGAGTCCAGGGAACCAGTGTTCTCTGAAGTTCACAGGATTTTTGCCCTCATATAAACCTCCTCCTTGTGAGGAACATCATCCTGCAGAAAGGACTGTGTGAAAATTTGTCCTCGTTGAAACCCAAGAGTGTTTCACCTTGAATTTTAAACCAGCCAATATTTTAAGTGTTGCTGTCTCATCAAGAACTGTGCATAGAAAAATCACCTTTCACTGGCCTCACAGTTTCTGAAACCCATGGGACAGTATCTGTGGAAAAAAACAAGGCCAATTAGACAACAATAACCCAGGCTTCTCCCTACAAAACAGCAGTCCCCTCCCAGTGCAGCTAAAGGAAGCAACAAGCCAGATGAGGAAGGTAAACTTGGGATCTGAAAGGAAAGAGTCTCTGGTATTTATAAAAGTCAGAGGTTCACACGGAAACTTGGTTACAGCACTGATCCTCTCCAATCTATTTCAGGACACACAGCCCTTTTTCAGCTATAGTATTTGACTCATTAGTGCTGGAATACTGCTTCTCTTTTTAACTCTTTAAGTGGAAAACCTCGTACTGATTTGAAACCATAGTGACAACTAGAATATATGAAGTGAGAGCCAAGTGCTGAAATTCATTGCATGAGTAAAATCAGAGAGAAAACCAAACCACAGCTTCAGCATGTGAACTGTAAGCAAAAAAGCCATTTGACCCATCATAGTTTTCTGTGATGGACATACCCATGACATGGAAAAACAGAAAGGGAATTTGCCTGCAGCAGGCACTGTGATGAAGTGCAAAGAATGCTGATGCATGCTACATTTCAAATGTTAATACTCTCTGAAAGAGCAGCATGAATTGCATTTAATGTCTTCTCACAGGATCTTGGGATAACTGAGGTTTAAAGGGACTACAGGAGGTCTCTCCTCTAGCCTCCTGCTGAAGCATGGCCGGCTCTGAGATTAGATGAAAGTGGACTTCACCACCCTCTTTGAGACATTGATAAAGATGTTAAATACAACAAGAGTTTACAAGAAGGACACCTGTGGTACCCAATTTGTTACCAGCTTCTAGGTGGAGGATGACCCATTAACCCTCAAAGCCTAATTATCCAACCAATTTTTCAGCCCTCTAGTTATCCACTCATCCAGACTCTAGAGCTCTAACATGGGATACAAGATCATTGTGAGTGGCAGCCTCAAAAGCCTCACCAAAGGCATCTGCAAAGCCAGTTATTTTATCACAGGTGACAATCAGGTTGATCAGGCATGACTTACCACGAAGTCCATGCTAACTGATACCAATCACCTTCATTCCTTCATACACCAAAAAATTCTTCTAAGAGTATTTGTTTCAAAATTTTCCCAGGGATCAAAGTAAGACTGACTGTCTGCAGTGCACTGGATTGTCCTTTTTGGTCTTTTTTGACCATGTGTGTGTAGTATTTGCTTTTCTCCAGTCACTAGAGAGAGGCCTCTCCCAGTTTTGCTGACTTTTCAAAGATCATACAGAGGGAACCTTGCATCTCAGTGGACTGTAGCTACAACTTCTGGAGGGACCAGAGTCACTTCAATCCTTTAACCCTCTAAAGCCAAGAAAATATTTCAAGGCAGCTGGTCTTCAGACCTGTGAGGTCTTCTGGGGTCTAATCTCTTACATTTTCTATTTAATATGTCTATATGATACTAGATGAGAAATAAAGGCTCTAGCTATGATGATTGATAGATGTCAAACAGCAAGCTTAAAGGATAAAACTGTAGATGACACCTGACTCTTAAGTTCCTGTTGCTCCTGTCCAGGTGATATGTTGACTCAAAGGAGATGATCCTTTCATTTAGAGAGGATTCAATACTAAAACCTAAAAAAGAGCTAGATGTCTCAATCCACACAACACGAAATACACTTACATATGCCTAAATATCTACATCAGGAATAACTGGGAAACAAGGGGGATGTCCTAAGGAGGAAGGTTTACAACCTTCGAGGTTGTGAAGCTATTCACAACCCAAGTGTAAAATGTCTCTATCAGAATCACAGAATATGCTGAGTTGGAAGGGACACACAAGGATCATCAAGTCCAAATTCTGGCCATGTGCAGGACCATCCCAAAGAGTCACAGAATGTGCCTGGGGGTAAACTCCTCTTTCCATCCATAGATGACTGTAACATTTTAGCAATTAATGCTGGATTATTCATCACTCACTCATACTAACAATGCTTCATTCTTGGATTTTCTGCCTTTGGACTCTGTTTGGACTCTGCACTGACATTTGTGAGCTTTCTGCTGCAGTCAATGTAGAAAGCAGCAGCCAGCCCAGCCAGAGTCACAGTTACATCGTTACATACATTATCTCATTACACAGACCCTATTGCCTTTCAGGTACTGGGAGGAGACCAGTACATGTAATTTCATATGTAGCTCCTTGGAAATCTCAGAAAAAGTGCCTGGATCCTTAGAAGTGCTAGGGCTTCCCCATGCAGTTACGATCCACAGAAAAGGCATGTTTGGTTTTATTTGGCTCAAGATTTTTCTGAGAGCCTTTTTGCAGAGATATTATCCTAGGAAGGACAGGTATGTTGGGAAAAATTCTGCTGTGCCACGATCTTCCTTTGCAAATGCAGATGAGGCATGAGGAAAGGTGCAGGCTCAAATTTAATCTATTGGAAGGTGGGTAAGCCTTTTGTCATCCTAGAGAATATCTCTTGGTTTTTTGCTGTTGTACCTGGGTAATTTCTTGTAAATAAGTACTCTTGGATTTGTCGACCAAGTGGAATTGTCTATAAAACTATATCAGCATTAGCATCAATGCAACTCTGTGGCACGATTCATGAGCTGGTACCAAGGTCTCGGTGGCCAAACTGTATCTGGGGAGAGGAGGTTGCCTTGAACCATTTCTAATCTGACTCGGAGCCTGAATGCCCTCAAGTGGCTGGGGCATGTCAGTTGTGTTTCTCAATCTCACCCTTTTGTCTGGCATCATCTGAAGGGATCCTGGTTTACACATGCTATAATGGTATCAAAGAATTCAGCCATGAGCAGGGGTGGAAGATTTGCTTTCGAAATGTTCCTTTAAAAAAAAGAACAGAATGCTAAGGTCAGTACACCCTAAATACTTTTCTTGATTGTAGGAGTTTCCATATCACTGTCAGTCCAGGTTCCTCTCCTTGTCCAAATCTTTTCTATGACTTGTTAATATAAGCCTTTAGCTTTTCTCAACAAATTGGTTTGAACTTTCTAACCTTTCTAAGCCTGCTGCTCAGCAAGTATCTCATATTATCTGCCTTTATAACCTGGAAGAATGCCTGTGTCATGCCAGCTGTAGATGCTTGCTCCACTCCTGGCAGGATTTTAAAATTGCAGGTTACACCTGTTTATCATCTGGAATGAGAAAAGCAATGTGACTCTCTCTGTAGCAGTACTGTGTTTATCTGACAGCTCAAGCTCAGGATCATGAGATCCTCAGGAGACCACGTTTCAACTTGGTATCCTGATTTGTGGCCTCTAATTGTTTGTTTTGAAAACAGAACTGTCACCAGCAACCCTTGAAAACAGAGCTCTGGGTTTTAACTATGTTGTAGCAGTCACTTGATACTACTGCTAAAATGAGAGAGCATGTTGGTGTTAATTGAGGTCAGCATCAGATGTGTTTTATTGGCTTCTGATTGCTACCATTACAACCATTATTCCTACTGCTTACTTTTCTATAACCTCTTGCTCATCCATTAGGTAGTATATCAGTTAAGCAGGTTTCTTCCCATCATAATGAGTAGAAAACGAGGATAATAAGAAAGTCAGCTTCTGCTCCTTGAAATTAATGGAAGTGTTGTCATTTCACCAGCATCGTATCAAGCTAATTGTGCTGAAAGACATATAATAGAATTTCCCTTCTAAAAAAAAAAAAAAGTTAGGATTATGCACTTAAATCTGTCCTAAGACTTAAAAGCAACCATTCCAAAAAGGAATAAGAAAGATGCAGGCACCTGTCAGCACCATCACCTTGAATAATGATGCCCTCGTTTCTGATGATAAGCACTTTTCTCTGCTTTGGCTCTGGGAAGACATCCATGCCTGAAAATAATCACAGGGCAAATAATTCACAAGTACATTCAAATGTAGATGTGCCACAAGGAATTTGAGATATAATAGAGAGATGTGTTGGACAGAAGTGCTGGGGAAGGTCATACCATTCCAGGCCATCTCAAGCAAGATCCTGAGGTGATGGAGGAAAGAGCTAGTATGGGCTAGCAGGAACCTTCCGCAAAGACCTCCAAAGAACCGAGGTGTCCTGCATCTTTTTCTGCTTCATGGTTTAAAGGCTATGCTACAGCCCCTTTTCAAAGCATTCGGTGGGTTTCTCAAAAAAAATAGGATCTTATTTTTGCATCAGGTGTTGATGTTCCATGAATTCATCCTTAAAAGGAATGATGTGCTTTGTAAGCAGTTTAAGATATTTCCAAACACTGCATTCCTCACTGGGTAAACACAATTTCTTCTCCTTCTGCTCCTACTAGCTTGCATTTATCTGATCATCTAAGTCAAGTTCTTGTGGTGTTTTTACTCTTAGTGGTAATTTTGATTTATTTTTATTAAGGTTTCAAGATTTTACAAGGGAACATAAGAGGAGAGAAGTTTTGCAATAACCCAACTCACATTTGCGGCGAGAAAATGGAGTTTGAATTCATGCTTGAACAGTCCCTTTTCTCTCCCTGGTGAGTAAGGTGAGAAATCATCAATTGTGGGCTCAGGGATGAAGACAACTGGCCTGGGAAAATGATGCCCATCACCTCCTGAATGAAGTGAGAACAGGTAAATATGACTAGGCAGGGTAGCAGATATGTTTCTGCTCAACTGGCCCTGCTACCCAGAGACACTGGAGGAGTGCAGTAAAAAGGAGTGAAAAATAACTGGTGTGAAGGATGACTTTTTGAGTTGGCCAAGCTGCATGTTATAGTCAGATCTTGGGAAGAGATAAAAATTATAAGACAGTGTCTTACTCTCTGTCGTCCAGCCAGTTTGGGTAGTTGGAAGCCTCGATTTCTTTTGCCTTTATTATCTATTTCCACACAGCACTTGTAGCAAATTACCTGAGAAGTATGACCAGGATGGAGTTCACTCTGGCTGGTCAGGGCTTCACATCCTAACCAGCAGGGACAAGCCTCAGGGGCCAACAGAGGTGAAGTGGGATATGGAGGGACAAGGTTTTAACACCAAGCCATGCCCAAGCACTTATAGGATAAGGGTCGCACATGGACAAACTGATTTTACTATCATTGTTTGGATGTCATCAACACTCATCTGTCCTGGAATTAAGCTGCATACTTTTAAAATAAGGCATTGTGTTTATCCAGTTAATAAGATGACTGGCAGTGACCTAATCTTGAGGTGTAATATTTACACAGTAAAAGTAAGGATCCTTGACGAATAAAAAATTGCAATTAATGGTAAGAAACCAGGGATTAATTCATAATAAACCTGAGCCTGACTGAAGAAAGGCACCCTAAACAAGGGTTGAAAGAGACTTGGGAGAAGAAAATCATCATTCATCTTTGCACGTCTTTTGATTGAAGTTGTTTTAGGAATCACCTTTCAGAAGGAAAACACCCAGGCATATAAACCACTTTGGCCATTGTTTATCCAAGGCAAAACACGGGGACACAACTTAAGTGTGTATAAACAGTTAATTTCATGGGGAATTAGTCCCTGTATTTTAGGGATCAACAGGGCAGCAAGGTACAATGTGCTTCAAGCTGCCACTGAAACTCAGAATGCCTATGGCAAGGGTTTTAGTAGAATTTTTAATGTTATTCAGAATATTTATCTTTGTAACAATTTTTCTGCTCTGATATTTAGTTTTTACCCACAACAACACCTACCAAAACTGAGGTAACAGTCCAGAATATTTATCCAACTTACTTATGATATTTAAGGTGAGGATGCTTCTCTGGGGACTCAGAAGTCAGTCTTTCACATCATGGTCTATAATAATATATTTTTTAAAAAATTATAGCATAAAAATAAATATAAAAAAATCAAAACAAAGTTTTAAATTTACCATACAAATTTTGTATTTCAGGCAAATTTGAAATAAAAGTAGGAGCTGTCTGGCTCTGCTTCTGTATGTGGCATTTAACATGAAAAAAAGTCAACAAGAACATCATGGCTGTTACTTCCAGGAAGCAATCTATTTTTAATATTACAAATGATTTCCTGTTTTCTTTTATCCGAGATTTCTTAAGAGCATATGAAATTCAAGGGTTTAAACATTTTTTTCTATTTGGCTGTGGTATGCAATCACAGAGAGATATCAACATTTGTTATTTATTTTAAGAAAGCCTCTGCACTATATCAACTGGGCAGGGTAACATTGATAGGCTTTATGGTTCACAAATGTCACCCTTGTCCTAGGTGAAAAGCTACTGCTGCTAGAAAGCTCGTGCACTGTGTGTGCATCCAGTGTACGTGGGATACATGTTCTGAGACTGAGAGCAGCCAGGATATCTACTGATCTGCAATTAGATTATCCATGTTATTATTTTTAGTTCTTATTGAATTGGAAGCAAAGTGAGCTCAAAAAGAAACCATCAAATGGCTCCAACTGAGATCAGTGATAAACAATGTTTTTTTCACACAGCAAAAAGCAGAGTAAACACAGCCCAGGTTTGCTCTGGTGGTGAAACTTGAAACAGCAAGAACATCCTTTTCAAATTCTTGTCCAGACTGCTGCAACAGGCAGAGAGTGAGGTGTGTTAGAGAGACTTCTGCAGGTTTTACACAATCTCTGTGGCACCTGCAGCACAGTCTGGAGGTGCCAGGGAAGCAAAGAGAAGTATGTATACATATAGCTGCATGTACAGCAGGTATTCATGTAGATGGTCAGACAACATGTGGAGTCCTGCAAATTAGGAGGAAAATCCAGTGATGGAGCTGATTGCCTTTGCTGGATAGTGAATATCTATGAGAAAATCACATTTCTTGTTTTAATTTGACAAGAACTTCAGTCAGTAAAGCCAGTCAAGATGCTGGTGTCAGGATACAGCTTCATAGTTCCCTGATTTTGCTTTGCAAGGTACCGTTCTCACTGAGAGGATCCTATAACTTCCTGAAAGCTGTTAACTGCTTTTGCTGAAAAATGCCCAAACTTAGCGAAAACCACTTTTAAAAACAAGCATGTTTGGATTTGTCTGTGTGCTATACTACTCCAGTTCTTTACTGCAAATTCAGAAGCTGTAATGACGCCCAAATGGATGTTTGAGCTTACCTCTTCACTGAGGAATGAGATATCTGGTTTTTAGCTCCAGTCAGAATCCCTCAGTGTCCAGAAAATTTTTGAAGTTTTGTCTTGTGACTACACTGTTTGCTAATCTTATGCAATGTGTACTTAATATCGAAAAGCCTACAACTGTTATTTGTGCACCCAGACTTAACCATAAAACTGATTTTCATACACTCAGATGCCTCCTCAGTGTCCACTTCAGAGTGATCTGTATTTGTATTGCTCCATCCTCTTCTGTCTGACAATTTCAATGGCAACAGAATTGTTGCCATTGCAAACTGAGTTAAATTGTTTTCTGGTCCTTCATGCTTTGTCATGAGTCACGCCAGAACTGCTGACTTTCAGCAAGACACAGAGCTGGAGTCATTAGGCTCATAATGATCTGCAGCCATCTTCCTTGCTAGCACCTGCTTCCTTTTCTGATGCGCGACAACAAAAAATGTAAGTAATATGGCAAATTCCAGAGCCATTCACAGTCATCTGGCATCCCTCCACTGACCTTGGTCCACAAACTGAAGACCAGCTGAAAGACCTGTGAGTTGGTTCATTGCCAGTTTATCCTGGAAATCCTTGGTAGCTTTTTTATCCGCTTTGAATAAGTGACTTTGGTGGTCCTCCAGCAGCTCAGGTGGAGTCATCCATTTCCCTCCCAGCCCTAAGCCCCCATGCCTTTGTCTTCACTCTCAGCTGCTCCCCTGGGCTGTTCATACTGCTGGCTGTCTCCAAGCCACCACTGATGGTCTGTCCACAATCTGGGTGGCTCAGACTGTTCTGCAACACAGTGAGGGAAGCACCATTCATGCAAGGGCATTGACAGGCACTCCTGCTTCTGTTAATCTCCCAAAACCAACAATGAATAGAGAACAGCAGGTTTAACAACTCCAGTAATGACCTAGACCATAGGGCAGAGCGCACACCCAGCACGTCCGAAGGCAGTACCAATCAGGAGGAGTGGTTGATTTACGAGATCATTGTGGTGTCATGCAGTGGGACCTGGACAGGCCAGAAGAATGGACTGGCAGGATCTTCATAAAGTTCAACAAGGGGAAATGCAGAGTCCTTCATTTTGGGAAGAGTAACCCCAGATACCAGTACAGGCTGGGGACTTAAGGCCGGGAAATCAGGCAGAGGTGGCCTTGAGGGTCCTGGTGGACACCAAGTTGAACATGAGATAGGCATGAGCTCTTGCAGTCTAGAAGTTCAACAACATCCTGGACTGTACAAGGAAGACTATCTCCAGCAGGATGAAGAGGGAATCTTACCTCTCTACTCATCATTGGTGAGACAGCTCTGGAGTGATGGGTCCAGTTCTGGGCTCACCAGTTCGAAAAGCACATGGACATACTGGAGTGAGTCTGCCAAAGGGCTACAAAGACAAATAAGGAACTGGAACATCTCTCAAATGAGGAAAGGCTGAGAGAGCTGAGACTCTTCATTCAGCTCAGAGAAGTCTTGGTAGAATCTTAGCTCTGTGTGTATATACCTGAGTGGAAGGTGTAAAGAAGACAGAGTCAGACATTTCTCAGTGGTACCCAGTGGGGAGAGAACACAAACTGTAACATTGGAAACACTTTTTTATTGCGAGGGTGACTGCACACTTGCACAGATTGCCCGCAGAAGCTCTGGACTCTCCATCTTTGGAGATATTAAAAACCTGACTGGGCATGGCTGTGAACAAAATAGCCTGAGTAGAAGAGTTAGACTGGGTGATCTCCAGAGGTTCCTGCCAGCCTTGCCCATCCTGTGATTCTCTGATCTTTGCAGTATCTGGAGCTGGATGATTCAGTCTCTCCCCTTTTCGTGGTTAGAAACAGATTAAAAACCAGTCATAACGATAAAAAAACTGATCTGACCCTTTATTGTTGTGGATGACTTCTACAATATACTGCAAAGCCTCTGGTTTCTTTTGGGAAATATCCGTGTTTGTTTCTTGAGTCCTCGTAGGAACTCCTTTCTGCTAGCAAGGGCCAGGTTGGGCAGAGGCTTCCTAGTGCCTCTAAATTTCTACTCCATGTCAGGCAGGCTGCTGTTCTTGTTTCTCCAAGCTGTGAGTGTTGCAAGGTGCAACACTGTGAGTGTTGCAAGGTTCCCATTTCTCTAGGAGCTAGTTGATTTTATTCATGCTTTAAAAAAATGCATCCCAGGCAAAATACCTTTCATATGCTATTTTTGTGAATCCTTAAAGTTCTGTTTGAAACTGTGCTAAACAGATTCTTTAAATTCATACATCATGGACCAACTTTAAGGTATGTGAGAACCTCTACTATCTGTTTGTTCATGTTTCAGGAGTTCTCTTTCCACATTAAACCAGTCACAGTTCTTGACACTAGCTCATGCTATTTGAAGACCAGATCTTCCCAAGAAGATAAAATCAGGGGATAGAATCAGGGATCAGATATAATCTTGGATTCTCTCAGAGATGCCTTGCCTCTTTTTCCTGAATCCAAATAGAAAAAAGATCAGATTTTTTACCCAAAAGTCCTTCCACAAGTATATGACTCTTCCAGTCAACTTAACTCCTTCTGAGGGTAGTGACGCTTCACTGTCTACTGCTAGTGTATCTTTAATAATTAGTACCTAATTAATAGTGTAGTGTATCAGTATTAATTAATAATCTTTTGCCTTTCTGCTCCTTTTCTCCCAGTGGCCCTTGGCATTGCTAGGTCACTTCCCAGGACAAACACAGAACATAGGACGTGAGCCATAGAAATACATGAATACTTTGGTTAAAGCCTTCTGTGGACTCCTGTTTTGCCAGCAGCTGCTTTGACTTGACTGACAAAAGGAGCTCACCATGGATTCTTTATGTTTTTCTTCAGTAAAAATAGACCAAATTTAGGGAGGTAATCCAACATATAATAAGATTTACTTCATTATCATGGACCTGGTTTTGGCAGACTCTGGACTTGGTGATCCAAGAAAGATGCCATAAGTAAAGCTCTATTCCTTAGACCTCACCTATTGGAATAATACCTGCCAATCTCTAGGGAGACTGCACCTTCAAAGAAAAGTTACTGATGACTAGAGATAATAAATGCACTTTTTTTTTCTTTCCACCACTCAGGGACTTACACTGTAGAAGTAACCCGAGGCTCTAGCAGATTTCAAGCTACTGACTGTCCAACTGCAAGCATGTGGACACTTACCACAGCTATTTAATACAAAACACTGGTCTGCACTGGCATTTGCAAATGGTTTCTGTGGCTGACGTTCTCTGCTGTACGTCTTAACTTTTGATTCCTTCACTTTCATTATCTGCAAGTAGTGATTTTTCCATTATATTTGTAAAGATACAGCCAGAAAAAAAAAAAAAGAAGCATAAAATGACAAGTGGCCACTGGGCAGGAAATGAATCACTCTGACTTGAGTGTGCTAACTGCAGATATTGCAAATATACGGAACCACTTTGAAAACTTTCCAAGGACAATGCTCTGTTAAAACTATAACATGTATTCTGAGGATATGAATGTATTATTACGCAACTCTTTGAAAACAATAAACCAAATGAAGAACTCGGTAAAAAATCACAGGGATGTGTTTGGATGGGAACATTTGTTTCAAATGGACTGACATCTACTACTCTCAAACTGTTCTCTACAGTCAGGTCTCTGTTCTTCTTTCTAGGAAGGACTCAGGAGACTACAGACTGAGTTACATTAATTCTTGCCAGATAATTTGTCTTTTTTGTCCTGCACATCAGAATCAACCCCAAAGGATATTGCCATAACCTGTTGACGTTTTCTTAGAGAATATATGATTTTTTTTTTTCAAAAGGAGAAGTAAGGGCTTTTTCTATGCCCTGCTGTGACATTTGGCATTTTTCAGAAGATGACCTTGGCCATTTGCCAACATATGAACATTTTACATCATATTTCCAGTTTGATTTGCTTCATTGTATATTTGCTCAAGAGGGCTGAAGATATACAGTTAAGATCTAAGGTTTCTCAGAAACTTTTCAATCTCCTCTACTCTCATGTTATAATCAGAGGAGAATATTTAAAGAAAAGCTGCAAGCTATAGACAAAATTTAATCCTAACTCATCCTTGTTGATTCAATTTAAGTGATGGGAAACACCAGCAGTTTGAATAGGATTCATTGTTCCCAACATTTTACACCATGTCATTAGTAGAAATCATGTTTATTTCATTATGTTTTTAGGTATGTGCAGAAGATTATCTAAAAATCAAATAAAATATTGACTTTCTTTCTGAGACTTCTTCTTTGAGATTCCTGCTTGAGCTGCCCAGATGTGGCCTGGATAATAGGTGACTCAACCAGGGATAAAAAAACTCAGCAAAGTAAAACATCTGTGGTTCATTTTGGAAAACATCATAACAAACAGTATAAAGTGTGAAAGCTCATGCAGCTTTATTTGAACAGCCTGACTCGGAACAAACGTGCTGTGTGTCTTTTCCCTCAACTCTCAGCACAGAATGAGGTTTGTCCTGGCCATTTGGCCTTCAGCTGGACCTGCAGCTGGCACAGCTCTCAAATGCAGAGTTGCTGGAGAGATTTTATTCAAAAAAAGCCTAAGAGGAGAAAAAACCCAGTTAGTAACAGCTGCTACATACTCAAAAGAAAATTTCAAACTAGCTAGTCCAGACTATGGGAGAGGCTCCCTTTCCTGTTAGGCTGCAGGCTCCTTCACCACATGGAGTGAGGAGCACTGTGCACTGTGCCAGCAGCGTAGAGAGGGCCAACCCACCACCACACACACCAGCTCAGGTTCTTGAGCAGGTTCTTCAGGTTCTCTTCTTCTTCAGACATGTCACCTCTATCTAGCTGGCTCTCCTGCCTGCTGTGTGGGAGGCAGGGGCTACAATGCCTCAAGGACCTTCCACAACTCTTTTGTAAACAGCCTGGCTTTACTACTCATCCAGAAAGGGTCATTATTTCACTATAATGGTTTGATACGTGTATGAGAACCTCAGGTTTCACTGAGTGGTGTTTGGATGGAGTCAGGGGATGACCAATGTGAGGCCTTATGCACCCATGCAGCTGGGATATGACGTGCCATCTGCCTCTGGGGACTGCTGGGGTTCTCCCCCTCACCCACAGCATCCCTTGGCACAGCCCAGACAAACAAGGATCTGTCATGAAGCGTGTTCACCTCCATTCTTTCTGCATGACCATTTATTCTCCTGAGAGTGCTCCTGCCTCAGCAGTTTCTGGAAGAGGTCCAGCACTCACATGAAGTCAACAAGAGGTGGAGAATTCACCAGAGAATTGCCCTTGATCAAGCACTGAGATCAGACAGTAATGGCTTTGGCTTCCAGCTGCCAGCTCTTGTTCAGTCTCTGGACTTCAAATTTTTTTCCTTGTCAAGGTAAATTCAAGTGTAATCAAACCATTTTTCGTTTTTCTATTCTCCCTCTTTTACTGCTTCCCTCTTCTGCACTTTTCTCATGAACTGCAATATCCCTCATAAAATGTGAACACAGACCTGTACATTACCCTTATCTCTGCCTTGCACAGGAAAAAATGGTCTCTGCTGCTTCTCCCTCACACATGCCTTCAGCCTTCACACTGAACCTCTGGGGTTGCTACAGATCAGGATTATTTTTCATGAACAATAATTACTGTGGTATTCCCGGATACTGAACCATCTGAGCTCAAGGGAGTAAAGCAGGGCCTTCGCTTCATCTTGTCTGTTATGTTGTGTTCAGCCCATGGGAAAAAGGCACTGGCTTCGATCTTTGAGTCTGTACACTCAAATGTACATATTCAGATGTGCGAAGGAACTCTGGAGAAGTCATAACAGTCTCATACCATCACAAACACTCATCTCCCGCCTCACCTCCAGTGCCTGCTGCCCTCTCAGAAACACCTTCTTCACAGAGATTCCTCCTGGACTTTCATTTCACATCTCTTCACTCTGATACACAGCATCAAAAGTCTTTTTTAATTAAGTCATCACTAATAGATATTTCAGAATACAACAGGTAATAGGAATAAAACTAAGATAAACTCCACTTGGATATGGTTATCATAGAGATTTCAAACCTCACAGTCTGAAGAAATGTTTCTCTCTCAACCAGATGTCTAAGGAATGAAATGAAACAACTTTGTAAATCACAATATAAAAAAAAACATATTCAGGTGCCACTCATGCATGTAATTCATGTTATTAGCAAATATTTGCATTATGAGCTTTAATAATGCTTCTAAAAATAAGCCATTTATGCAAGGTTGTGTAATTTTTCTTCATAACTTGGATGCATAGAGGAAAGAGTAGAGAAGCCCCTAAAAATTAGAAAATGAAGATACATATATGGTGCACCAATTGACAGGAAGCCAGTGACAGCTTTCAGAGTGAAGTGATGAAGGATGAATAGAAGAAAAGGAAGGTGACCTTCCCCAGAAACAGTGGTTTGGATGGATTGATAAAGGTGTAGTTCCCTACTAGGAGACCAACAAAAATACAGAAAGATAAGTTCAAAGTGACAAAAAATCTAAGGAATTTTTTAGTAGCTTAATATAGCATGCTCAGATAAGAAGGACAGACTCTGTGCCAAGTGAAACCAAATCCTTATAAACTAAATTACCTTCCTGCTAATGCTTTTTCTGAGTACTGATGCTTTATAACATATTATAGAAAACTCTGATTTCAGTGGGTCTCCCTCTACAGCTCTAAGTAGAAAGCTTACTAAGAAAAAGCATATAAATATTTTGTAATTAACATGTTTATTTTGTAATTAATATGTTTATTTTGCATTGTTTGTTGTTTAAAAATTTTTTATCAAAGACAGGTTTTTAAGTTCCCTAAACCCAAACTGCTTTCAGATCTCCTGGTGTTCTTGTACTACTCACTGCTTGCTCACTGTCCTTCTGTAAAATTTGCCATACCTAAATTACTGATTCTTACTAAAATGTTTCAATGTGCCAGTACTATAATGAACCATGCTATAAGATCCACATGCTCATAAAATCATAGAATCACTGAATGGTTTGGATTAGAAGGGACTTTAAAAATCATCTGGTTCCAACCCCCTTGCTGTAGTAAGGGACATTTGCCACTAGATCAGGCTGCCCTGCCCTTGAACTCTTCCATGGATGGGGCATCCACATCTTCTCTGGGCAACCTATGCCAGTGAATGACCATCCTCACAGTGAATTTCTTTCCAATATTTAATCTAAGCTTACCTTCTTTCTATTTGAAGCCATTACCCCTTGTCTTACTCCTACATGTTCTTGTCAAATGTTCTTGTCCATTTTTCCTGTAGGCTCCCTTTAAGTGCTGGAAGGCTGCTACAGGGTCTTTTTGGAGTCTTCGCCTCTCCAGGATGAATAACCCCAACTCTCTCAGCCTGCCTTAATAGAGAGGTGCTCCAGTTCTCTGTTCATCTTTGTGGCCTCCTCTGGGATTGCTCCAGCAAGTCCATATCCTTATGTTAGGAGCCCTAGTTAAACCCTATTTTCTCACATACTTTAAGTAATCCAACTTTAAATTGCTTATGTGGCAATGAAATGTATGCTTTTACACATTACATCCAATAACCTTAAATAAAGTATTTTAAAGGCTGTTATGAAGCACAAAGCATATACAATCAAAATAGATTGGCATAATTTAACCCCTTAATCTAGAAGACTTGCAATTGCTGTGTTGCTCCTCTTTATTGTAAAGACAGACTGGAAGCATTCTCACCACCATTGCTTCCCTCTGCCGCTTTTATTTCCCTAAGTGAAAGGAAGGATACCGAGCAAGGCAAGCTTTCCTCGGGGTTGCAGAGCCATCTAGTGCCAGATGAACAAGGTTCTCACATAAATAATTTCTTTCCATTTACACTTTAATTCCTTGAATGTTGTCATTCCATATCTTAAAGATTTTATCACTGTTTCTCAGGCCTCTTTTTGTTCTCTGCATTACCTTCTTTTCTTTTCCTTTTATTTTCAATCTTTAGAAATTCGGCATGAAAGGACTATGCTATACCTGTACACAAATTATGGCACATCCAGATTTCTATATTTGTTTCTTCCCTAGGATAGAAAAGATGAAGGAACACAAACCGAGGGAATATAGGGATAGATCTCACCAAAGATTCTTTTATTGAGTCCTCTGCAATACCTAAGGGTCAATTATGCCTCAGCTAGCCCTAGTAGATGTTCGTCTGTCCCATCCCTAAAAACATCCAGAACATCCTTATTCCAAAGGTAGGAATTTATATTCTCTCTGGCCAGCCTTTCCCCTGTGGTTTCTCATTTTCACTAGGGAAGTTTGCTCTCAACTCCAGGTTCAGGCTGTTTCTTGCAAGTTTAGATGGCTTCTTTTTGTCCTGTGTTGGAAAAATAGGAGGCACTTGACCAGTGCTGTCTTTGTTGTATCATTTGCCTGTTGGTGGATGTGCTTCCTCTTCTGCTTTTTCTCTGTGCAAAGAAAGTGTCTTTCTCACAGACTTTCCTGTCTGGGAGTGTTTGTGGGACCTCTCTGCCATGCTTTCTTGCTTCCTCCTGACCTTTCTCTGTCTCTTACCTCTTACTCCCAGAGATGTGGCAGCATTGCATACTGCTTCAGCTTTTTTAGTGCAGCATTAGGGCAGCACAAGGGATGCCTGTGCCTTACAAATGACAAACCTGGTGCTGAGCTTGGATGATCACCTCAGGTAGGACAGAGGCAGTCTGAAGGGCTGCAGACAACCCAGAACATAGCAAGCAAAGGAACGTCTGAGTGCAGGTTACTCAGAAAAAGAAGACTAGAGGACCTAATGGGAAATATTGTCTTCAGTTCTATCTGGTTTATCAACACTGGTGGCCCTCTTGGTCAGGAGGAGTAGTATATGTAAGTTGTGTATAAACATGCACATTTTCTACTTAAAGTTTCAAGTCACTGGATACAAGATAACAACTATTTTAGAGGTGGAATAAAACTGTTAATTTGCCAGATTAACTGAAGAATGGGTCAGCTAAATGTAGGTGCAATTTTACTTTGTGACCAAAATACTTCTCTAAGTCAACAGAAAGTGTTTATGTAGATGTCTGTTCTTGGTCCATTAATTAACAATTAAAAAAAGAAATAGAACCTTGCGGCCAGAAAGTTTTCTTATTTCAAAACCAGATTTGAGTGTATAGGATTTGGCTACTGATTCTGTGTTTCATTTGTATTTGTGGTGGTATGTGTTATCCAATATGACCCACAAAAGATGGGCTGCTCTATCCCACACACGACAGGGCCTCAAAGGGGTTCCCTTTGAGGATACTCAACTCCCGCTAGAGCAGATTTCAGTGATCTACTTTGGAAGTGATGAAGAAATAAATGACAGACAAGCTGCTATCCAAGAGCAGAGGCAAATGTAAGTGACAACCTGAAAGGGACTGATGATAGGAGGAATATCGCTACCTAAACACGGGACCGTCCATGTTAGACAAAGAAAGGCATTTATCACCCATGCTTCTGTTTACGATCTGAAAATAACAAGCCCAACAGAATTTCAAAAGCACTCGACCGGAGATGGGCAACCTTGGATTTCCATTTAGATGGTTTACTTTTAGGCTAGTTTGGTAAGAAAGATAGTGTGTGTGATCACACTGTCTGTCTCCCACTAGTCATTTCTGAGCCTGCTAGGCAGGTTGGATGGAAGACTAGCAGTCTCAAGGACATGAAATTCTGTATGTTCCATGAAAATCAGTCACTGGGAGATGGAAAGAGACCCGAATGAGTATCTCTGTAGAGAGACAAGTCATCTAATGAAGTCAGCTGTTCTTGGTACAGTTTGGTCTACCAGTAAGTAGATACTGAGCAGACTGTAAGTAAATACATGCACACACACTGCAGACCTAGGCACAGCAGAGCACTGCTTGCTGTCTTTTGGGGCTCTATTGTGTCCAGCTGGTAGGACATAACGGGGTGTCCCAGTGGAAAAGTGGAAATATGAAACAGATGGTGACACTGGAAAGGGGAGCTCTTACTCATAGAGCATGAGCTACACTTATTATTGCTGGTGAGTGGAAAATACTAGATCCTCTCCAGTATATAAAACATCTGTTTCTTTCTCTGGTATGCTACAAAAAGACAAAATTTATTTAAATAGAACATTTGTCTAGCTTTTGTTTGTTAGCTATCCAGCAATCAACAATTATATTAACTGGAGATTACTTTAAGAAGAAAAAAACCCACTCATTTGCCTCACAACCAATGTGGTTTTTTCCTTCTTACTCTTTCCTATCCTTCGTGCTGTGACATACAGGGGGGAAATGCAATTTATCAATGTAAAACCTCCCTTTCTGCACATTGTGTATAGCACACACACATTTAAACCCCTTGGGCCTTTAGGTTCTCTGTATTTATAATGTGACCATGTAATGTCCTATGTGATCACCTGAGCATTCCCAACTTTCAAAGAAGACAGTAGGTCCTTCTCCATCTTCCAAGACACACCTGTTGGGCAAGCCAGGGGCTGGGAAGATCTCTGCAGCCAGCAGCACTGTCAGCTCTTGGCTCATTGGTATCCTCCCATGCTGATGAAGCTGGAAGCTTTTGTGGTAACCAAAGTGGAAAAGGTATTTGGATCAACATACAGAATGTCTGCAGTGGTCTGACAGTGCAGGTTATGTTCACTGAATGCTCTGCCCAGTGCGGGTGGTGCAGGAACTGGTGGCACAGCAGATGCCTTTGTGGATACACCGTTGGTCAGTTCCAAACCCTTGTCTATCTCCCATCTTAACAAAGCTCAGTCTGGAGTTCTGGATGGTACTGGTAGTGGCCTTCCCACACTGCTGAAATGTGCAACCACTAATTAAAGACCAATCCCTGATGAGATTTTCTAGTGACTGTCCTGTGGTCTTGTGCTGCCCCCCACTCAGCAGCCTGTGTCTCATTCCCCTTTAGCTTTGGCAGGTCACAGCTCTGATTTAGCTCCTCTCTTAATTGATGCTTCTTGTATGACACCATGGTAGATGTTTTATTTAAACCATAACAGAGCAAATCAGCTGGGAATATCATCTGTCTTGTCAAAGGAAGACACTGGTTGCACTGTCTGCCTTTCAATGAGCCTACGCTGCCTTTTCCCTGTTTGTAGCTTACCTTCATGTCTTGAATTACAGCTTCCTCGTACCAAGTGGCAGATTTTAGGAGGGTAAAATGCCTCTACTCAGGCCAGTACCAGTCACCAGACCTCTTATAAACAATAGGGTTTTTCATCTGGGATATTCCTCAGTAATTACTAGCACCTTTGGTCATAAACAGGGACTGATTCATCCCAAAAAATCTCCACCAGTATCATAGCCTGACATGAGGATAGGATTTGTCTATAAAATAGAGGCAGGCAGCACTAAGGAGTCTTACTGCCATTGCTGGCTAGACTAACCCATCAATTCCTGTGCAGCAAAGAGGCATGTGTAACATTTCTTTTTCAGCAACAGTGGTTACATGAAGAGATGAATGAAACTTATTCAGAAATTAGTAAGGAAGATACCTGTCAAAACACAAGAAGTATCTGGAAGAAGACACTGAGATTATAGTGGTAATATAACCACCATTCACTCTATGTGGGGCCAAGTTCCTACCTCTGCAAAATGTCAGGCTGTGTTTGATCTGTCTGCTGTTACTACCAGGCACTAAGAGCCTGGTCTCACCACAGTGGGTGCCAGAGTTTCCTGGAAATCACATTTGGTTTGCAAGCAAAAACTGTTTGGTCCACTTGATGTCCTTAGAGAACCACCAGTGGCAGTGAGTGATCTCTTCATCTCTTCTCACTGAGGCACATTTTCATTCCAGAGTCCTGCAAAGAGACCTGAGCTGGTGTAACCAGGATGGCAATTTGCTCCTCTGGATGTGCTCCTGAGGTACAGATTGCTCTCTTTTCTCTACACTTGAAGGTTGGGTCACAGCCACATGATGCAAGGAAGTCTGATTAGGTCATGTGAGATGTTCAAATGCTTTTTAGCTGATGGAAAAGTCCAGTTTCCCATGAAAAGGGAACAGTGGACTATAGTCTTGTGCCCTTGCTCTCTGTGGGGTTCGGGGTTGATAGCAAGAGAGAGAACATGGTGGCAAATCATTGTTCATTTTTAGTAAAAAGCCCAGCACATGGGAAACACGGTCTTTTGTCTTTCAAGCAATGCCAACAGCCCCACAGAGTGGGAGCTCCCTTCTACCAAGACACTGAATTGATTGTTTCTGAATGAGCATGGGTGACCAGAGCCCTGAGTCTCTCTGAACTAATAGAGAATTATTGGAAGTGTGTTTTGCTGCCATTCTTCTGGAGATTTTCAGATGCCACTCTGCAGCAAGGTGATAAACACAAGCCCTAGGAGACTCTCACAACCTTCCTCCATGCTGTAGCATATTTTGTAGATCTAAAATAGAGCTGTTGAAACTGGTAGTGAGGCATTCTGCCTCCACTTTGCACACCACTGCCTCTCCTACATTGCCAGCTTGAGCTGTTTGGTGAATTTTGTGCTGTCCTTCAGCATTTTTTAAGCAAACAAACAATTCCCAACCATTTAAATGAACTTCAGTAAATACTGCAGACTAGAGGCTCAGATTCTAAAATGCTTGGGTCAGCAATCACGTGATTGTTGCATACAATGGCGTAATAAGAGAGAGATGACTCTTATCCTGACTTTATGTGCCTCTGAGGCACATCTACATTCCAGCTTGGCAGCTAAGCACCCTTTAGAGTCATCAGAGTTAATGAAATGTAGAAAGCAATTACTCTTGCCTAGAGTACTCTTGCCTAAATTTGCCCGGGTGGATTACGACATCTCAGCTGACAAACTCTCTGGCAGGATGGGCACCTCGACATGAAGTGCAGATGCAGGCAGTTGCTGCTGTGGTGAATGGGTAATGTTGGGCAAGATGAATGTGGTCCAGATATCTAATGCTTCCTCAAGGTGACCAGGTACAACTGCTGCAAGAGTAATTAAGAAGATGCTATTAGAAATAACCAAAACAGTGCCAAAGCAAAAGATTTTCAGAAAGAGATTATTTCTCCACTGCTGACTGACAGGATTAGGAATCTTAGTTCCTTACTAATTGAAGCTCACCCTTCCTTACACCTTCCTTTCACAGAGCTTTTCGAGGTAAACAGGAACCTTTGCTGCCCTTTCTCAAGAGTCCCATTCTTTTTCTTTCTGCTGCAGTTGATTGCAGGACCTATACAAGACCTGAAGCAGAGATACTCCATGGTCACAGACTAATAAAGCTTCTTTTTTGCATTTTTTCTTAGATATAGGGAATTTGTGCCCTGCTTTAAAACAAACAAACATACGAAAAAATCATACAATGAGAAGTATACCTAAACCAATATACAGTTCTGGATGAATCCTGTTTTAAAAAACAAGTGGAATCAGACAGAATACATTAGCATATTTAGGCTGTTGTTCTAAAGAGTAGCAAGAGATTTAATTAAGGAAAATCACCCCATATTGTGAGCAATATTGCGTGACTGTAGCATGGACAAACCTAAGCAATTCTTTGATGAATACTGCCTCGTAGGTTGCTAATGTCAGATGTATAAATAATGCTACCCCGTGCTCCTGAAGCCTTGTTTCTCAGCAAGGAGCCTCCCTAAGGGAAATGCTAAAGAGAGCAGTTCAAAGATTTACATAGGTCAGGATGTAAATCTTGAGGGAAGTAACAGATTTCCCAAAGCAAAGAAACAGGAAAAGGAAAAACAGCAGCTTTCCTTCTTCTGAAAGGGGAAAACAGATAAAGGGCCCTGGTGGCTCCTGCCAAGTCCTTGTGCCTGCTGTGCTGCAGATAGCCCTGCTTTTTATGGGCCACAGAGCAGTGAGCACTCATTATTAGAAGAGAATCAACTTAATTCCAATTTATTTTTTCCTTTTGAAATTACAGAAACTGGCTCGTGGGAGAAGCTAACACTTTGGATCTCTGTATTGTGCCAATAATGGTCAACCAGCAGCATTGAAAAGCAGCAGCAGAAATACAATTTTCTTGTCTGAGCCTTCTCTCTCACCTCCCCCCCGCCCCAACCTGATAACTATCAGTGTCTCTAGTTTGATAATTAGTGTTCTACAGAGAAAGTGCATGGCCTGGCCAGGAGCCATGGGTTGTGGTACCCTGCTCTCCCCAGAAGACCCTGAGGCCAGTGGTCAAGAAGTGGTGTGGCACTGGAGAGTAAGATGTCAGAACCTGTGCCTTTCCTCAGAAGTCCTTTTGTCTTCATGTCTGGGCACTTTCCCATCCAAGACACCTCAGTGGAAAGTTGATTCATATCTGTCTATAGCCAAATTCAATCCTGTAAGGCCAAATGATAAATGTTTTTATGTTAAAAGCAAAAAATGCTTTGGTTGGAGGAGAGGGTTTCTATTGCAATAACAAAATGTTGACCCCTGGATGGTCTACTTCTTCTGAAAATTCTGCTACTGAAATGAGCAGTTGTGGGTGGAGAAACGAGGCCGCATCCCTCCTCAGAGCACAAATGTGTTTTGTGATCTCAGGCTGCCAAAAAACCTTTTTACCAGTTTTATATTCCCCATGGTATGGGGGTTGGAGCCAAGTGACCTTTAAGGTCCCTTCCGAGCCAATACTTTCTCTGATTTCTCCGATTTCTCTGACACTTCAGGGCAGTCCAGGTAATAACCAGGAAACATGCAAGCCCTCAGCTCCTCAAAGCACAACAAGGAGTTTCCTAGGTGCTTTTCAGTGTTTTGGTGGGAGCTCATGAAAACTGTCCCAAGAGTGAACTGATGCCCTTGCACGTTTCACAAGCTACAGCTAGGGGATTTTGCAGAACCACCTTCCATGCAAGCTCTTGCCACAGAGAGGCAGCCTCCACCAGTAAGACAGAAGGAGAAAAAAAACCCCTAGAAAACAAAGCAGTGAATGTGGAAGAGGAGCTTTGCAGGAAGCATCAGTAAATGGAAAAAAAGGACGGTATAGGCAGGATGTAGGGCTGTGCCTGAGCTCCCGAGGCACCCCTGCACTTTGTACTGCGGCTGGAGGCAGCACTTGGGCGAGGTGTTTTACGTACAGTAACAAGGTCCAGCGTTCCTGACCTGTGAAGGCAAAAAGTTTTATCTGGTGTGAAATGACAGCGTTGTCTTTGCAGCTGCTGGTTCTCAGGACCAGGGCAGCAGTGATACCTATCCTGATGGTTTCTGTGCCCTCTCTGAACGGCTTGGGGGATTCCTGAGCCCACCTTCTGCTACCAAGGGACCTTGCTGGTGGAGACCACTCTGTCCTAGCACAGTGGGCTGTCAAATCAGAGCAGGAATAATTTACAGCAAATAAGGATTTACTAAAACCATGAAAACCATACATAAATTTTGTATGTATTATAGTAAATATGCTTTGTAGGTATTATATTAAATATATTTATATTATTGTATTATTTGTTTGTATTATATTAAAAGACCAAGATGAAGAATTCCCAGGTTTTTCTAACTGAATATATGGACCTTTGTCTCT